>OU015499.1:13364977-13644977 GCA_907164885.2 Dolomedes plantarius
TGACAATGCCACACCGACTTTTGGTGTTTTGGATTCTATTAGTTTCCTGGCTTCTGGAAAGGATATTTTCTGGGTAACCTTCAACGATTGTATTTCCTTTTCCGTTAACCACTTAGGACATGTTCGGGAATAGGCAACATGATCACCTCGACAATTTACACATCGAGGGGATGCCTCGCAATTCTCGCTGTCGTGGGCAACTTCTGCGCAACGGGCGCAGGTAACGGACCCACGACAGGAATCCTTCGAATGTCCAAAACGCTGGCATTTAAAGCATCTGAGCGGATTAGGAATATAAGGTCGCACAGAACTACGGACCCATGCCATCTTCACGTGACTTGGAAAATCTGGCGTGTCAAATGTCAAAATGAGATGCTTTGTAGGAAGCATCTTCCCATCCCGACGTATAGTTATGCGTCTGACAGCAGTCACTTTTTGTTCCCGAAGGTTTTCCAGTATCTCATCTTCAGGAGTGTCTAGAAAGTCAGACTCCGAGATTACACCACGAGAGAAGTTCAAAAAACTGTGGGCAGATACCAGAATCGGAAACTGACCAAGGGAAGCACACTTAGAAATACAGGAAGCCTGTTGAGGTGATGATGCCTCAACTAAAAGATCACACGATCGCAGTTTTCTTATGGATTTTACCTCACCAACTGATGATTGCACTGACTTATGTATTAGAAAGGGAGAAACGTTATTAAAGTTATTTTCTTTTCTCTTTAAAATAAAAAATCGTGCATTAACAAAATCGGTCTGTTCATTGGTGTTCGGTGACTTATCCCTCACCGTGGGATTTGGAATAAAAGAAGCCATATAAAGGGGCATAAAATTCAGGTCCCGGCCGCACCACCCACCATGGAGCCCAACAAGGGAATGCACATACGTGCACCAGTGCTAACCGAGAACTATACGCGAACGAAACGACCCTGAAACGACCTCCACCCTTAACGAGATGTCCAGAAATCGGAACGATTGCTTGGTTCCTAGCCGAAGACCAAAGTCAACGACCAGCCGATTGATACTATAGGGAACCACTATGTACCTCCCGTTTACCCGAAGCGGCGGCCGAAGCAGTGTGTTGGGCAACCAAAACTGACCCTCAACTATACCAGGATTCCCTTTTCCGGGGACACGGGTCTCCACGAACGGCCAACACGTGGGTGATAAAGACCTCACTAGAAGCAAGAGACAACAGAACGGAAACAGCTTCTAATGAGGTGCCCTCGCCTCCGAAGAGGAACCACACCGAGGGAGAAAGGAAAGAAAAAAGAGAGGAAAGGAGAGATAGTTCGCTGAGGTACCTCGGGATAGCGACACCCGTGTTTACCTAAAGAAGGTAAACCCTCTGAGGGGTATTTGAAGGTTGGAAAGCAGCGTTATAGGGTAGGTATCCTGGGGCTGCTTTAGTTCAGCTTAGTAACCTCGAGAAAACCCGTGCCCCCCTAAAGCAACACCGACTCAAACACAAAGCCTCGGCGCACAGTCCGTGACGTCACATACCCCGGTCATTCGAATCGTCCGGTTTCGGCCAACACCTTCTCTCAGCGGAGAGGTGGGTGTTTCGGCTCGTGAGCGTACATTTAAGCCTGATATTAGCAATTTTTGCTACTTCAGTCAATATCAATATATATATATATATATATATATATATATATATATATATATATGTGTGTGTGTGTGTTAGTTACTTGGGTCAAAGATATATTAGGAAAATGAAGGCGACCTTTTTTATAAGGAAAATAAAAAGGCTCTGCTAGGAAACTGAAAAGTTATTTTCTCATAAGACATAAACACTAATGGATATCTTTTTCCCATTTTCTTCAACTGTCAAGTCTTCATCACACCACTTGTTATTGCAAAACAAATTAATATTTTAAGAGTTATTTTCTTATAAGATATAAACACTAATGGATATCTTTTCCCCCTTTTCTTTAAATGTCAAGTCTTCATCATACCACTTATTATTGCAAAAACAAATTAATATTTTAAGAGTTATTTTCTTATAATATATAAACACTAATGGATATCTTTTTCCCATTTTCTTTAAATGTCAAGTCTTCATCACACCACTTATTATTGCAAAAACAAATTAATATTTTAAGAGTTATTTTCTTATAATATATAAACACTAATTGATTTTCCTTCACAAATTGTCAGCTTTCTCCTTGTTTTTAACTTTATTCAATAAAAATGATTTTTGTAGTTTAAAGAAATGAAAGAACAAAAATGAAATGACAATGAAATGACAATGAAATCACAAAAATGAAATACAATTCTTTATTATGCCATTTTTATTACAGAAGTATTACAAATATGTATATTTAAACAAAATTTATTACACTATTTTTGCAATGTTTCAAGTTTACGCTTTTTAATATTCTTTTTCTCTTCTTTTAATTTACTTAAATTATCATTTTCTTTCATACACAAATTTTTCAACATGATGTTTGTAGATGCACACAGCAATAATTTACAAATATAGTCACCATCATGACCATTAGGACATTCAGGTTCTAAAATAATTTCTTTTTCCTTTAATGTGTTTAATGTTAAATTTACAATTACTCGTCTTTGATTAGTTATTTTTGCAAACAATTTAACATCTGATGACAAAAAATTTACAATAATATAATTAAACATTACCACAGTCACTACAAGCTGTGAAGGACATTTGAGACCTCCACGATCAAGATTTCTTATAAGGTTATAATTGTCTAAATTTATATCTGAATTCAGAACCAGATTTTCTTTGCAATAACTGCACTTCAGTTTTTTATTAACAATATGACTACAGTATCCTGCTAGATATGTAATTACAGGTAAATACGGTTTAACATTTGTAATTTTAGCTTCATTAATGTCTATCTGGGGTAATGCCTTGTAACCATCATCCTTCTCTTTAAAATAAGCCCCAATATCAAGGCTTTCACCATCAAAATGTGTAAGTGGAACCACTCTAGAACTTAACAGTAATTCTAATTTAATACAAGATTGTAACCTTAGTTTTTTTTCACACTCTAATAGTTGCCTCATTGAGATATGATATTGAGAACCGGCCATTTGTCTATATTTTCCAAATCTTGCTTCTAAACAATCAGTCTGAATTTTTCCAGTTAAAATATATTTCATTTTACACTCATCAGTACAGTACCGGGTTAATTCTAACATCCCATGAGTTGTCTGCACAAGGGCTTTGTGAGTTTCTTTAGAAAATGCACCAGTAGTGCAGTTCATGTTTTCCCATGCATCAAGCCAAATTAGAAATTTATTTAAAAATATATATTTTTCATCAAATGTATCCCCATTAAGTGGTTCCATAAACACATTTCTTTGATGAATTCCTTTGTTAACAGTTTTTACATTAAAAATATCCCACCATTTACAAATTATTTCAATAAACTTTGCTGTGTCATCAAAATGTGGAACATTATGTTTAGGACCAAGAGTTAATAAAGCCTGTATTACAAATTTGTTGAAAATTTTTAAGACCAATTTAACATTTTGCCTTTCTAAATTAGTAGGTGAAAGATTCTTTAAAGTTAACCCTTTTGCATACTTAATAATCTCATTGCTTTCAATTTCATATATTTTTTTTAGAGCCATAAATGATGCTGTCTTAAAAGATGAAGTTTGGGGGTTATCAAAGTCAGGATAAAAAAAGCATGTGCCATGATTTTTTTGATTCAACCAGTTATTTCTTATATTTTTAAAATTATGCACAGAATCTATTAAAAAGAACAGTGGCCTATCTTTATCTGTTGGGTGAGGATAAACAAATGACCTTTGTGGTGGCTGAACAAGTAAACTTAAAGCTCTACCATTTATAGCATTATTATCAGTTACAACACAAATAACTTTTAAGCCAATATTTTCTAACCCAAGTATTACTTTTTTTGTCATATCATGTAAAGTTTGAAAATTTATACATTTAACTGGCATAATGTATGCTACTTCTTTAAAAGGTGAAAGAATACTCGACACCATGAAGACAAATGCACTGGTTGCTGCATTATTAGTATCAACAGCAGCGCCAATTATTGATCCACCTTTATAATCAAAAAAGGGCTTTATATGTATTTCATCAATTAAAAGTATTACAGTTTTTTCATGTTCTTCAAGAAATTTAACCCTGCTTGTTATGTAAATTAAAAAGTTTTCATCGTTTAATTCTAACTGTGGGGAAACCTCTAAGTTATTACAAATTCTTCTTAAAGTATCTGGATGTGGTAGAGTAAAGTTACCACTCTGACGAATAAAATTATATGCATGGGGAGAAATGGTTTTTAATATGCATGAAAAAATTAAAAAGTGGGTAGAATAACGAAAGTGACTACTAGAAGTTAAAAAAAAACCTAATTGCTGTTGAATGAAATTTATAACATTTTCATTTTCACTACTTCTTATGGACTCTAAAAGGTTAACTATTAAATCAATTACAGATTTTACCTGACTATGGCCATCCTTTGGCTTTAAATTAGTTTCAATGAGATCTAAAATTTTTATTATATCGTTGAAATGTTGTACCTTCTTTGGTAATGTTTGATTCATTATGTTCGGAACAGGATTTTTTTCAGCTGAGACAGTTAAATCCATATTGTTATTAATTTTGACACTATACTGAATAAATGGTTCTGGTTCTGATTCAATATGCAACAAAAATAATGAATTTGAATTATCCTTATATAATGTCCAAAATTCTGATATACCAAAATTTTTAATACACTTTTCAATATCAATAAGCGAATTTACCTTGCGAGACTCCTCATATTTTTCAAATGTGATAGTGCTTTCAGTCAGTCCTTTTTCTAAAAACAACATTTCCCTTTCAGTTCTTTTATTTTCAGGGCATTTTCTTGAACACTGCACCTTAGACAAATTTCCAGAGGGATAATTTGGGAAAATTGATGGAACGGCCGTTGTCGTCAGTCTTCTAATTTTCAGTGGTGCTGATATAAATGTCCCTGTTCGATCATCAAAACCACAGCTATCTGTCTCAAAATCTGAAACCTTAAAATGCAGCTCACAAACCTGTAAGAAAAAAGGATACTATATGAATATATTGTGAATTTGTAAGAATGAAAAATTATATTTTAAATGCAATTAGGATTCATTTTTCTAAACAAAATCTAATTTAAACACTTTATTATACTTACTCTTGAGTTTTTATTTGGTTCAAAATCTTTTCTTTGAATAGCATGCAGCCATTTTTGCCTATTTTCCTTATCTTTTGGAAAGGAAAAGATTGAAACTTTAGGTCCAGTCGGATAATTTCCTTTGCACAATGGGACGCAGCATCTGCTTGGCATATTCTGAAATAAAATGCAAAAGAACAAATTATTTCATATAAATTTCACACCTTAAAGTTACTAATTCTAACATTTAGTTTGCACTAGATATTATACTGTTAAATGCTTTATAAAGGGCAATTAAAACTATTTATTAGTACAACTAAAATCAGCAATATATATATATATATATATATATACATATAATTATCTCATAGAAATTTCACACCTTAGAAAATTAAAAATTCTAACATCTAGTTTGTACTAGTTATTATACTGTTAAATGCTTTTTAAATTGCAATTGAAACTATTTATTAGTACAGCTAAAATCAATAATTAATATATGTATGTATATATATATATATATATATACACACACACATGTATATAAATGTTTTCATAGAAATCTCTCACCTTAAAAAGTTACAAATTCTAACATTTAGTTTGCACTAGTTATTATAACTGTTAAATGCTTTATAAAGTGCAATTGGAACTATTTATTAGTATAACTTTGAAATTAAATCAGGTACTATTTTCACTTGCAGACTTTTCAACTGCACTTCAATTTTGACAGTGTAAGTTTGCAAGACTAAACAAAAATACCTGACATAAAAAGGAAGCTTTACTAGTAGATATATATACACATCACACAAACATATATATACATTAAAAGGAAGCTTTTCTAGTAGATATATATACACAACACTATATATATATATATATATATATATATATATATATATATATATATATATATACAGAGAGAGAGAGAAAACAAAACAGAAAATATGGTAAAATAAGTATAAACAGATTTACTATTAAAAGTTGTGACAGAAGCTTTTATAAAAGAGTTTAATTTTCTTATGGCAAGACATTTACGACAGAATAATTAAAGAATGCACTACTATCAAAAATATGAACACAGCAAAATGCTGTTATGGTGATTACTCACATAGGTGGAAAAATCAGTAATACAAATGCACGCACACACACACATATATACATTATACACACACACACATATATATATACATTATACACACACATATATATATACATTATACACACACACACATATATATATACATTATACACACACATATATATATACATTATACACACACATATATACATTATACACACACACATCATATATACATTATACACAGACACACATTATACACACACACATCATATATACATTATACACACACACATCATATATACATTATACACACACATCATATATACATTATACACACACACATCATATATACATTATACACACACACATATATACATTATACACACACATATATACATTACACACACACATATATACATTATACACACACATATATACATTACACACACACATATATATACATTATACACACACACATATATACATTATACACACACACATATATACATTATACACACACATATATACATAATACACACACATATATACATTATACACACACACACATATATATACATTATACACACACACATATATACATTATACACACACATATATACATTATAGACACACACATATATACATAATACACACACATATATACATTATACACACACACATATATACATTATACACACACACATATATATACATTATACACACGTTACTAAGTTTATTCATCGTATCAATTTAAAAGTTATTATGTCTTACAAATGATAAAATTAAACTGATGGAGGCTTAACAGTGATCTTCAGCCTTGTTACGTTATTACTTAGAATAAAAATTCTCGATAATGTAGCATACTTAAGCAGAAGTAACATAAATCACTGACTATCACGTGTGTTGATAGTCAGCAATTAAGCCTACTCCATGATGAAGTAACGAAACAGAAATAATACATGCTTTAAATATTAGCAATATTAAAATTACAGTAATGACAGTGAAAAAGGGTACTTACCTTTATTTGAATTATTCCAAAATCTTCTAATAAAACTTCAAGTATAAAATTCCGTGCTGCAGCATACGCATACAGCAAGCTAACACAGTACGATGTCAACTCGAATGGCGATTTGCTATGACTGAGATTGGTGACGTCAGCCCCTAGTCCCAACTTTGCGCCGAGGCTTTGTGTTTGAGTCGGTGTTGCCTAAAGCCGGGGAGATGGACAGTCCATGCAGAAATGGGCGGTGATCACATAGCAGGGTCAAGTCTCTTCTCCTGGTGGGAACAATTGAGTCAGCAGGGGTGAAAAACTGGTTATAGCCCTGGGATAAAAATAAGTCATTGGACGAGTTCTGGGGCGTGTAACAACGGGGAAAGGGAGGAGGGGGTATGAAATAGAACATGAGTCGACACCCTACTTTTCATGGAATTCGAGGAAAATCAATCTTTTTAGTAAATGAACAGCATTTGAAAACAATATGGATTTTTACAAAAACATTTTTAGTCGACTAAGAATATCTAAATTGATGCTGCAAATTATTTTCCTAGAAGTCGTCGCGGGCCGCAAAAAAAAGGCACCACGGGCCGCCAGTTGGAAACCTCTGCTCTAAAGAGTAAAGATGAAGTTTTCGAAAAATTTACGAATTTTCATAAAGAAGCACAAAGGTCCTTAAACTTGAAACTAAAATCTATCCGAACCGATAATGGCACAGAATTTGTTAATACCAAATTTAAAGATTATTGCACTGAATTACGCGTTAAACATGAACTCTCAAATACTTACACTCCTGAACAAAATAGCATTGCCGAAAGATACCGGTACACTGCCGTTGACGGCATTAGAGTATTGTTAAATGATAGTGGGTTAAGTAAAGGATTTTGGTCAGAAGCCTTACTTTATTTTACTTACAGTTGGAACCGTGTTTGTCATAGTAAGAAAAATACCCCATTCGGGTTATATTATGGTGTGAAACCATCTGTTAAACATTTAAAACCTTTCGGTTGTGATGCCAATGTCGGAATACCCCAGCAGGGGCGTAAGAAATTGGATTCTAGGGCTAGGAAAGGTGTAATGGTAGGATACGCCATGAACACTCGCGGGTACAGGATTTGGATAGCTGTTCAACACCGGTTATTGAAACCAATAACGTGCGGTTAGTAGAAAATAGCAACCAGAGGCATGAAGACTGTGAAAGCGCAGTGGACGCATCCTGGGATCCTTTTCCTGAATTTTTAGATAATAGACCTGAGTCAGATGATTCGGATTTCGATGATTGATGATTCTGGATCGATGATTTTGATGATTCTGGAGTAAAGCAAAGCGGTCGTTCTTCGTTCTTTAAAATACACAATATTTTGCAGAAACTAGGTTTCAAAAAGTTCCGATTGGTGTAATTGCGTTTACCGGTATCAGCAGGACGTCATTTTACTCTTGTATGTGGATGACATTGTTGTAATAGGGAAAAATCAGAAACTAGTTGACTATGTTTTACAGCTTTTAAAACAAAACTTTGATATTAAGGTTTTAGGCAGTACTAGGAAGTTGTTGGGTGTTGAATTTCTTGAAAATAAGGGTAACTTATATATACACCAGGCTGACTACATTAATAAAATAGGTGAAGCATTTCAAAAATTCAAATACCTATTATCTTCACTTCCTATAGCCAAAGGTACTATATTTTGCAAAAGGCAAGGTCCGGTCAACAGTTGTGAGTCTGATGAAATGTTACGGATCCCCTATCATAGCTTAATTGGTCATCTTTCGTTCTTAGCTTCTCGTACACGGCCCGATATCACTTTCGCGGTGAATATTTTCAGTCAATTTCAAAGTAATCCAAGTATGTTCCATTGGAACGGTTTACTAAAAGTACTAGGCTATGTTATGCAAACCAAACACCTTAAATTAAATCTTAGTAATATAAATTCTCTCGATATCACTGCTTATTCTGATGCATCTTTTGCAAGTTGTCGTGACGATCTTGTTTCTATTAGTGGACAGATAATTTTTATTGATAAAGTCCCTATATGTTGGAGAACGAGCAAACAGAAATGCGTTTGCCTTAGTTTAATGGCAGCCTAATTTGTCGCTCTCACGGATGCCGTAAAAGAACTTGTATGATTTCAAAGAATTTTAAAGGAATGCTATACATTAAACATAAATAAAGATAATAACGTTTACAAGTTACTTGTTGATAATCAAGCTAGCATAGATTTCGTTAAATCACCAATTGAGAACTATAAAAAGAAACATATTGACGTTAAATTATTTTTTGTCCGAGATTCGGTATACAAGAAATTGTTTGACATTTATCATGTCGTAAGTAACAGGAATCTCGCAGATGCTTTTACAAAACCCTTATCAAAGTCTGAATTGGAACATTTTTTAAAATACATATATACTCAATTAGCAAGTATTTTTTTTACTTTCTGTTTTCCAGTGTGGTTAACGCTTTCTATTGTGTATTGTAATTCAAAAGGACTTTAAAATTTTTTTTATTGTTGAACACCAGATATTTTTTTTTGCACTGTGATTATATATATTGTATTGTATGTATTTGTAATGTGTTATATACTTGAGCAATATTATTGAAGTTTGTTTGCAATATGTGTTTGTATTATAGTGTTTTGGGAATTTATTATGAACTTTATAAAGTAATATTTTTTTGTTGTACATTGTTAGAACATGAGTGTTGCTTAGTACCGTAATTATATGAACATAATTATTATTATATTAACTTTTATCGTACAGTGTTTATATATTTTCTCTTTCAAAAAAGGGGGAAAAAGGAAATTTAAAGCTTTAAAGTACGATGTTTCTTATAAGTACTCTAGCAAATTCATTTTGCTTTTTGCAAGTTATTTAAAATCAAAGTGTTAATTTTTTTTATTTTTTTTTGTATATTAATCTTTTTCGCCCCATTGCAACTTAACTTTTTCATTGATGAATTGGTTGACAATATAACTTACGGTCAATTTTTTTAAAAGTTTTCTCATTTAAATTAAATTTTTTGCCGCAGACTGAAAGAGGGGGCCCCTTATTACAAAGCTTACCGCAACTATGACGTCAAGTATCGTCTTTCAGAACTTCGGCAATAAGCTTTAGTGGTTACGTCACGCTCGTTTCTTAATTATCGGAATTTCGTACTCGTGCGGATCGTTGACTTTAACTTCCCCCATGTTCTTTATACTGTTTCTTAATTTTTGTTATTTTAAGTTAACCGGTCATTGTAATGTATGACGTCATTCATGATCGGATTAATCGGGATTTTTTCCCGTGTTTACGTCACTCTTTTACATTTGCATTTTTCCATTAAATAATGTGTTTTCAGGAAGAAGACACCCTGCCTTATGTAAAACAGCCTAGTTATTTTTTACTGCGTAGTAGAAGCAGTTGTATCACGCGATGTGTATGCCATGTGCTTGCTATGTGCTTGCTTTGTGCTGTAACTGCTGTAGGATGTTAGCTCATTTTATTTTAAATATTTTACCTTATTATTTTAGTAAACAAACCGTCGAATGTTTTTAAATTAAGTCTGCTTATTTATGGAGTTTTTCTTCAACGGTGAAATGTACCGCACTCTGCATTTCGGAAATTATTTCCGAGATAATACTCCAGAAATCCATAACCAAAGTGTTAGTGAATGATGTGGAACTAAATGCATTAATTGATACAGGTAGTTCTCTCAGCTTTTTAAACGAAAATTTCGTAAAAAAATGTAGAATAAATGTGAAACCATACTTTGGGAAAATAACTATGGCCAACTCATCCTTGAGTTCAGATGTTACGGGATGTGGCTAACTCTAAAGATGCAGACTCATATATACCACAATATTGAGGTATTAATCATGAAGAATCTGTGTGCAGATTTCCTGATAGGACATGACCTTCTGAAGAGCCACTCTTCAGTAGAAATCGAATTCCGTGGTGACAAACTGCCTCTTAAAATCTGCTCATTGGCCACTGCCAGAGTTCCAGCCGCATCTTTATTCGCCAATCTCATACCAGATTGCAAACCAGTCACAAAATCTAGACGGCAGACGGAAGCAGATAAGATATTCATTGCTGCTGAAGTGGAGAAATTCCTCAAGGAAGGGGTGATTGAACCTAATAACTCACCATGGCGGGCACAGGTTTTTATAGTCAAAGGAGAAAATCACAAGCGTATAATGGTAGTTGATTACTCTCAAACTATTAATAAATTTACAATGCTGGATGCCTACCCACTCCCAAAGATTGAAGAGATGATACATAACATATCCCAATTCAAAATGTTTAGCACCATTGACCTCAAGAGCGCCTACCACCAAGTACCTATCTTAGAGTCGGACAGGCTATATACTGCCTTTGAAGCTGCAGGAAAACTCTACCAATTCCGACGAATCCCTTTTGGCGTTACTAACGGTGTCCCAGTTTTCCAAAGAAATATTGATAATATTATCAAGGAAGAAAAACTCAAAGGCATTTTTCCATACTTAGATGATGTAACAGTTTGTGGTAGGGACCGACACGAGCGTGATCAAAATTTGCAAAAATTCTTGAATGCTGTTAAAATATATAACCTCACACTAAACCCAGATAAATGTCAATACTCAACAAAATGTGTCAGAATACTAGGATATCTTATTGAAAATAGAATTATTAAACATGATCCTGACAGGCTGGCACCACTTATGAATTTACCTATCCCAAATGACGTGGCAACCTTACAAAGAACTCTTGGTATGTTTGCACATTACTGCCGCTGGATTCCAAGATTCTCAGAAAAATTTTGCCCTCTTCTGACAAAAGCATTCCCACTCTCTGAAGAAACTGTGAGAACATTCAAGTCAATCAAGGAAGATGTTGCAGAAGCTTCTTTGTCTGCAATTGAAAACAACATCCCATTTAGAGTTGAAACTGATGCTTCGGAATTTGCCATTGGGGCAACTCTCAGTCAAGGAGAACGTCCCATAGCCTTCTTTTGGAGAACACTTAATGCAGCTGAGCAAAGGCACTATTCTGTCGAGAAAGAGGCTTATGTCATTGTGGAATCCATAAGAAATTGGAGGCACTACCTGATAGGAAGACATTTTGAAGTCCTCACCGACGAGAGATCTGTGGCTTTCAGGTTTTAAAAGTATCACTCAAGCAAAATTAAAAAACGAAAAGATTATGAGATGGCGACTGGAATTAGCTAACTTCAAATTTGATATAATTTATCGTCCAGGTAATCTGAACACTACTGCAGACACAATGTCCAGAATTACAGCAAATATCTATCCAGGAACTGAAACAAACCTCAAAGAGTTGCACAATAGCTTATGTCACCCTGATATAACACGTATTCACCACTGGATTAGAGCTAAAAACTTGCCAATCACATTAGATGACGTTAAAAGAATGACTAATTCATGCCCTGTCTGTAATGAGCTGAAACCTCGTTTCCATAGGAATGAGGGACAGTTAATAAAGGCAACTTCACCATTTGAGAGGCTTAACACTAGAACGCTCACAACCTCCATCCCCCTAGAACGCCCGCCGGAGTCATTTCGACTCCTATGGAATTTATAAGGTAAAAGCATACACGACCGTACACTAATAAATGAAATGTTCAATTAAAACATTTTAATTTATATTTAAGAACAATGGATACAAAATTAACTATAAAGAAAAGACAATTGAATTTACAATTATAAGAAAAATTAATAAAAGCCATGCTTTTCACAAAATACATATACTTACAGTTATTTTCAAACTTAAGTTCAGGAAGGCAGTTTTTGCATGTATAATCTATCTTTGCATAACATTTTCCACATACCATTTTCTTGAATGAAATATAATTGTTGCTAGTCATGTTACTATTACAAATTTTTATTTCTTATTTCCTCCTCTTTTTACCTGATCTCTCTGATGAATCCGCTGTGCTTGGTTTTCTTTCTGTTTATTCGGAAGGCGTATGTAATTTTGGCGCATTTCAACAGCTAACATTTGGATGAATGTTTTTATAGTAATTTTTTCCAGTAATTTGTTTAAAAATAATCCAGGCATTTATGGTAGCGAAATCTAACATATTATAAAAAGTATGAACAGGCCACCTTCTAGATGGTGCTTTTACAGAGTACTTTCTGGCCATCTGAGGAATTATATCAACACCATATTTGGTTGCATTATAAAAACCAATTGTTTCTGGGGTTTTCTTTTCATTATTATTTATTTCTACAAATGCATGAAGCGTACTCAAGACCATAACTTTTTTTCTTTCTCTTTCCTTGATATACTGTAAGAGTAGCACCTGTTTCACCATGTTTCAGGATTTTAGACTTATACAGTTCCTCTCGGGAATCTTCCATGGACTTTGGGATTTCTCTTCTTGCTCTGCTGACAGTCCATACCAAGCTTGTTCCCTTCTTCTGCAATTCTTTAGCTAAATGAATGAACGGAAAAAATGTTATCATCTGTGCCATTTAGACCTTTGCTTAGAAAAGGTTTCATCAGTCTCATAACGACGTATTCAGATGATCTTTGATTGGATGGCCGTTCTTCATTTTTTCCTATATAAGGGTAGGCATTCAGGAGGTATTTCGTTCGTACATCGACAGCCAGCCAAAACTTTTGTCCATATTTATCAGGTTTTGAAGGTATAAATTCAGTAAAAGGACATCGTGTCTTGCTTGGAAATAGTTGTTCGTCTACAGTTATGTTTTCCCCTGGTTTGAAGCAAGAAATGCAATTTCAATGAAACGATTCCAAATTTGTCTGTTTTCAAACGTGTCGACCATGTAGATTTCAAATCAAATCGTAAAAATCGAAGAATTTCACAAAACTTGTTTCTTCCCATAGTTTCCGTGCAAAAACTCAGGCGACAGGTATTAGACCACAGAGAATGAAGCTCAATTCCTTTTGCACCACTCACGCCACGAGCGTATAGTATTCCAATGCAAGTAACTCATCTATAGGAAGAGACCAAGTGTCATTCTCAATCACTCGTTTTACCCCTGCTTCCGTATATTTCTTTATATTGTTCAAAATTGTGCTGTCTATAAATAAAAACCAAGCACTCAACACGCTATCATCCTTTACGTTTCTTTTTGCGTGATTTGTTGGTCCACTATCTTGCCGTATGATATTTTGTTTTGAAAACCTCCCAGGATTTTTTCCACTATCATATATTTCCCATTCTGTACCATCAGGAGCAATTAAGGCTCTCGTATTACTATTTTTGAAATTCCTTTATTCTCACTTCCATCACAATCAGATGAATAGTCATTTTTATTTTCACAATTGACAGATTCAAAATCCTCGTCTTCAATGTCTGACAGCTCACCCATCATCAGATTCATTATCTGAGAGCTCTTGTAGTAGAACTGCTATTTCCACAGGGGTGAATCCTTTTTTACGAGCCATTTTCCACAATATATGCAACAAAACTGAGTAGTGCAATAGCTTCTAAAAATTAGAACACAAATAGAAACGAAATTACGGTGAAATGAGTCATTCAAAGAAGGAAGCATTTGAACCACAGGTGCAAAGAACTGACCATATTTTCAATATAGGGGTGGACAGGGGAAGGGTATGATAACTGATAAGTCACTGTTTGGGAAAACAAGTATAGTCCAAGGTCATAGCCCCGAAACAGAGATGAAAACGATAAAATTTCACTTTTTTTCTTTTCGGAGTCGATACGACTCCGTTGGGCGTTCTAGGGGTATGGGCCCGCAAATATTTTACTAATTAAATTAAATATTTCTCGTTTCCTCAAGTCATAGACATTATTATTTCATTAAAAGTCACAGAAGGAAAACAATTGAAATGAAAAATTGGGAACGATATCACTGTTTTTGTAGCGTGAGGAGTGGAAAGGACTCCGTCGGGTGTTCTAATGTTAACATCGATTTCAAGGGACCCCTATCTACCTCATCTCAGAATCCTTTCCTTCTGACTATAGTAGACGAATTCTCAAGATACTTTTTGCATTTCCTTGTACAGATATTTCTGCTGCAACCATAGTAAAAGTATTGACTAATGTATTGTTTTATACAAGTGCTTTTATTAACAGAGTCACTATTATAGTTACAGGACAGCTTATATAGTACTTTTACGAGATACGGACACAGTTAAGAAACATAATACAGTTAACAGTTAAAACATATATAAAGCATAGTTAAAACATAAAGTATATAAAGCATAGTTAAAACATATATAAAACATCTCCCCCTTTTCAAAGAAGTGTTTTCACACAAAATAAAACACATGTTCACATGTACCCATACCTCAAGGGAGGTTTACTTACTCGTCCAGACCTGGTTATATATGGTTTAAAAGTTCATATTATTTTCCTCAGCTGTTTCTGATTCAAAATTACAATTCCTTAAATTAACATTTTTATTTGTGCAACAAATAGTAGAATAACTCATTTCTTCACTATTTCTAAAATTAGGTGCATTATACAAAGGTTTCAGATCTACTCTATTCCTTCTTTTCATACGATTAAACTCATTTTTTACCCAATAACTTCTAGGACTAGCATCTTTTTTTATAACTTTTCCTCGTTCCCAAGAATTACCAGTACGAATTAACACATTTTGATTGGGAGGTAGATCTGACAACGGCTTTGACGTTTTATCATAACGCGATTTACACAAATTTTGCTTGTTTAAAATTTTTTCTCTTGTATTAACCTCAATTTCTGGAATTAGTAGCTGTCTATTTAAAGGTATTTTAGTTCGAACTCGCCTACTCATTAAAGCCTGGGCTGGTGAAAACTCTGTATTTTTTAAAGGTGTATTTCTTTATTCCATTAACGCTGTATGAATACTTTGCTCAGTTATATTACATTTTTTAAGAATGCTCTTCGCTATTTTAACTCCACTTTCAGCCTGACCATTTGATTTAGCATTAGGGCGGAGCGTAAAAAAAAGTTTTCGATTTTGTTTTTGCCCTAGTGCGGAAAAGTTGTGTACTGGTGGGTAGGTCACGTATGCAAAGTTTTGGGAAAAACAAAAATTATCTTCCGTCTCCATTTCGGCCGTGATTTTTAGCAGAATTTTACCATACAGTTAAAAATGTGTGTTTCCTTTGTTTTGCATGCAGCTTTTCGCTTTTTCTGAAATAAAATTCAGAAAAAAACCCAGAACTCACCACGGGGAGGTGGCTGCATTGCAAGTTCCACCCGTGCCCACCTATCCTCACAACCATACCTTTGCCCTTGCAGTTATTCCGGTTTTACTCGGTACTCGCATTTGGTTTCAAATGGTGGCATAGCTTTTCTCGACTCTGTTCGGGTTCTAACTAAACCGTCACGCTTATTTTCTCCACACACAGACGCAGAAACCTCTGTTACTAGTTTCACGATACGTTCAACACTTTGGGTGTGGCAAGGAAATTTTAGGCTTCCCAGGTGTTGATCTACAGACTCTCGACTGGAAATCAAATTTCTCAAATCATCTTCTGTCAATTGGGGGGTCCGTCAAATTACATTTCTGCCAATCAATGAGGTCTATATATGAAACTGCCTCGAAGTTGAGTGACGGAATGTTGTAGTGTCTGATTCTTTCCTTTTTTTCATTTCTTGCTCGTAAAATCCTACGCAGTCCAAGTTCTGCAATGGACTGTCTGTCGTCTGTGATCATTGACAAGATTATTGCTTCCGGGTGGCCGAAATAGCCATTTCTCTGGATAATGGGATCGACCACAGTCTTTAAATCGTTTTTAAGATAGCGTGAGACGTTTATTGTCTGCCACAAATTTCGTGGACCATACGTGCAACATGGATTTAATTTGACTGTAAACCACATAAGTGGGCACACTTTCGTGATGAACTCTGCCAGAGTTTGAAGTTGGCTTGAAGGCTCTGACGAGCTAATGTATAAACACTTTATTCGATTTGCAGTTGTTAGCCAACGTGCATGAGTCATTTTCCCAGGGTTCTTTTGTGACAAACTTGATGAGCAGTTTCTATTTGTGACAGCGTGACAAATATCCCAAAGCTATCGCTTGCGTGTGCTAAGATCATTTATTTCGATTTTCGGAAATTCGCTCGAAATGTCTACAAATTTCACAACTGGGAGGTTTTTACAATTTGCCAATGCTTTCCCAGTAGGACCAGAAAATGCATTAGGGTCACTCGTTCCACCATCCAAATGCTGCACTAAATGTCGGAGTGGCAACTCATTTGCGTGTAACTGGCAGATAAACCAGTGCAAGGGTTTCCCAATGGCTTCCCCAGAAAGGCGAATCACGCCGATTTTACAGCCAGTATTAACGATTGTTCCATCGCACCCTACTGCTACTAGTTGATGAATGTCAATATTCTTATTCTCCATGAATTGCAGCATCATTTGAGAAATACTCAAAGCTGATGAGGATGGTTGGTTGGTTGGGGTTTTATGGCGCAAGATCCAAAATAGGACATAAAGCGCCAAACACAAGACTAGAGCAAAGATATTCTATAAAGTCGCCACGCTCGAACCAACGGTGAAATAACCAACACTAATAAAAATAAAAACGAGTAACCGTGAAAAACAGAATAAAAGGGATGATAAAAATTATGTATAAACAAGTTAAAATGATGATATATACAAGGTAATATAGAGAGATATGTAAAAGGCATAAAAAACGGTGATATATAAGGTGGTAAAAACAATGATACATAAAATTGATAAAAAGATTATAAAAAAAGAAATTTGTAAAACGCAATAAAAGTTTAACGACAAAATCAATTGCTAAAGCACAGACTGTGTATAAGACCAGTAAAAAATAAGAAGGCAAACAGAGCAGGATGGGGGGGCTCCCCCAGCAGTTCAGATAAGATAGGTGAACTGGAGCGAAAAAACCTATTATACTGGGCTTGAAGCGAAGGGCAAGACGTCAAAATATGTCCAACCGAAAGTGGAGCCTTACAATGTTGACAGAGAGGGGCATCCTCACCCATCAACAAATGTCGATGCGTCAAAAGGGAATGCCCGATTCTCAACCGTGTGAGTATGACGTCTGCACGACGCAGTTGAGCTGATGGCCAAGCACCAATACATGGTTTTACCTGTCGCAGCTTATTAGTAACCTGCAGATCCCAATCAACTTGCCATTCATTCCTAACTAACATTTTCACAGCGGACTTCACATCACTGATAGGCACATGCTGATTCAGCCGATGCACAGCACCTTTAGCCGCAGCATCTGCCTGCTCGTTACCCGATATGCCGACATGACCAGGCACCCAGCAGAAAAGGACACTGAAGCCACGACGACAGAGGCGACGATGCAGATCCAACACCGGAGATACAAGGGAATGGGAGTGTGACACTTCACCATTCTCCAAAGTCTCTAAAACGCTGATAGAATCTGTATGCACTATAAAACGCCTATCGCTCTGCCGGAAGATGTACTTCAGAGCTTCATGCACAGCGACAAATTCTGCTGAAAATACAGAAAAACAGTCGGGAAGTGAATAGCTCCTAACGTCTCTGCCACAGACGTAGGCACATCCGACATGATCTTCTGTTTTCGAGCCGTCGGTATAAACATCAACATAGTTAGGGTAACTAGCAAGGTGCGACGCAAAAAGCTGGCGAAAAATGACAGGATCCGTATTCGATTTTGCAAAACCCTGGAAGGGGCGCAAGTAAGAAATCTTGTGGTTTCGCCAAGGTGGAAAATGCAAAGTCGGTTGCAGCATGACATCCACATCACACAGCGGAGATGAAATCAGAAACGTCCTCATGCGAAGTCCGAAAGGTGGAATGCAAGATGGCCGATTTTGGTAAAGTCGGTCATTCTGACTGTCAAGTAGGGCAGAATGGAGTGGGTGATTAGGTTGCGAGAGGATAAGGAAGTACAACTGAAGCGACAATTGCATGCGAATAGATGGTAAAGACGGCTCACCGCAGATGACATTTAAACTCTTTACGGGAGATGTTCTGAAAGCACCAGAACAGATTCGAAGGGCGGAATGATGAACCGTGTCCAGTTTCCGT
The DNA here is from genome assembly GCA_907164885.2 of Dolomedes plantarius. Lineage (NCBI taxonomy): Eukaryota > Metazoa > Arthropoda > Arachnida > Araneae > Dolomedidae > Dolomedes > Dolomedes plantarius. The sequence goes on from OU015499.1 coordinate 13,384,145, forward strand.
AGCACGGAAAAGCGTGCGGAACCGTACACGGCGCATCCATAATCCATTTTCGATCGAATGACCGCGCGATAAACCCGGAGCATAGTAGATCGCTCAGCTCCCCAGGACGTGTTGGATAGAACTTTCAGCAAGTTTAGAGCCTGCTCAGACTTCCGCCGTAGATATATTACGTGCGGAAGGAAAGTTAACTTACTATCGAACAACACGCCCAAGAAACGAACCACGTTCTCTACGGCTATCAGGGAGTCACCTAGGTATATTTGCGGGTCAGGAAGCAAACCTCTGCGCTTACAAAAATGTACGCAAGAGGTTTTTTCGGCCGAAAACGTAAAACCGTTCTCAGAACACCATGTCATCATGCAAGATATTGAAGCTTGCAATTGTCGTTCGATGTAACGCATATCCTTACCTTGACACGAGATCTGCAGGTCATCGACATACAGATTGCCACGAACAGATGGTGGCAAACACTGTAAAATGCCATTAATTTTCAGGGAAAACAGTGTAACACTCAATACACTGCCCTGAGGAACTCCCTCTTCTTGAATGTAAACATCGGAAAGCGTCGTACCAATGCGAACTTGAAATTCTCGTAGTGACAAGAAGTTCGCAATGAAAATCGGCAAGTGACCACGAAAGGTGTTATTATAAAGGTCACGAAGGATACCATATCGCCACGTCCGGTCATAAGCCTTTTCAATGTCGAAGAAAACAGACACTAAGTGGTTTCTTCTGACAAAGGCATTGCGAGCTTCAGATTCTAAGGCTATGATATTATCCATCGTGGACCGGCCACGCCGAAATCCGCTTTGTAGAGGTGACAGACAAAGCTGGGATTCTAACTGATACACTAACCGATTATTAACCATTCGTTCCAGCAGCTTGCATAAACAGCTGGTGAGTGCAATTGGACGGTAATTGTTAGGGCTAGAAGCATCCTTTCCCGGTTTGGGAATAGGAATCACTATTGCCCTACGCCAAGAGGATGGAAAAGCATGTTCCTCCCAGATTCTATTAAATAGATACAGCAAATTACGGAGCGAGCTGCGAGAGAGATGCTGTAACATAGCATAACTAATGCCATCGGGACCCGGGGAAGTCATCCGAGTCTGCCGAAGGCAATTCTCCAACTCGTTCTCCGTAAAGGGGCAGTTGTAGGCCAGATCGGGCTGAGTATCGAAACGCAAAGGTCTTGACTCGGCATGCAGTTTGTGTCGCATGAAAGTGGTCGGATACGACGACCCACTCGACACTGAACTGAAGGCGCTGCCAATGGCGTTACTTATTTCCTCTAAGGTAGAAAGTGTAACGCCATTTTGAACAATGCACGGGATTGGCTGGTCTGGATATAATCCTATGCATTTCTTTACTTTCGTCCAAAGCTGTTTACTGGGGGTGGATGGTGTCAATTCCGAAACGTACTTTTTCCACGACTCTCTCTGGCAACGTCGACGCACTCTACGAGCGTTAGCTCTTGCTTGCTTGAAAGCAACGAAATTTGGAGTGGTGGGATATCGGCGAAATATCCCCCACATTTTAGGTTGTACTTTCAATGCTGCAGAACACTCAAGGTTCCACCACGGTTTCCAGTTTCTTCGACCATTAGGTGAGCTCTTGGGAATGGCTGCATCGGCAGCTTCTATTATAACGTTGGAGACAAGACGAACCGCATGATCGATATCACCGTCGACCATAGCCTGGGTAATGGTTGCAATGTCTGTAAATCGCGACCAGTTCGCAGACTCATATTTGAATCGCGCAGGGCGACAGACTACGGATCCAGTGCCGGACAGTGACACAAACACAGGAAAATGGTCACTTCCGCGAAGATCTGTCCCGACCCAAAAGTTGCAAGATGGAAAGATTGACGGTGAACAGATGGCAAGATCAATGATGTGAAAGGTCCGAGATGGCTCGTGAAAGTGAGTAGGATCACCATTATTGAGGAGGCAAAGATTGTGGTCAGTTATTAACTGCTCCACTTGCGTTCCTCGAGCGGTGTTAGAGCTACTCCCCCACAAAACATTATGAGCATTAAAGTCTCCAAGTATAACAAAAGGTTCCGGAAGCTGAGTCACCAAGTCGTCGAGAGTTCTTTGATCAACAACGTCGTTAGGTGGCAGATATATTACACACACGGAAATTAATTTCCGCATCTGCACACGCACTGCTACCGCTTGAAGTGGAGTATTTAACGATAGGACAGAGTAGGGATAGCTGTGAGAGGTCAGGAGAGCAACACCTCCAGACGCTCGCACACCCGAAACATTGTCCTTCCGAATAATACTATAACGACGTAATTTGGCCGTGTCCGCTGACTTCAGGAAAGTTTCCTGAAGTGCGACACAGGCCGGATGGTAATCTGTGATCAAAGACTTCAGATCAGATAGTTTATTACGGAAACCGCGACAGTTCCAGGAAATTAAACTCGTCATCAAGAGGAAGAGGGAGATGGAGCACGAGCTGGAAGAGTTGAGGTGTCCATAGACACCCCAGCATCAGGATCAGAAAGATCCGAATTGGACGCGCAAATTTGGAGGGAATCCTCCTCCATACGCGCCACATTGCGAGGGTCTTTCAACTTACGTGAATGACTCACTCGCTTAGCAACTTCAGCACTTTTTAACTTTTTATGTATAGGTTTAGGTGTAGAAGGTTTTGAGATGGAAGAACGGGATGTTTTATTAGGTTGTGAGTTAGATTTTGAAGGTGCGGTTGTTTGAGTTTTACTATTGTTTGATTTATTGGTGTTAAGAATAGGCTCCGTTTGGGTTGATGAGTTACACATAACTCTCTTGGAAGCGGCAACAGAGGCGTGTGAAACACCAACTCTAGGGCTTCTAGCCTCGACCTGTTTGCGCGCTTCTAAGTATGACAGACTATTGTTGGCTCTTACGGTCTGAATTTCTTTCTCAACTATCCATTTTGGACAGGAGCGTGAGTATGATGTGTGATCTCCTTGGCAGTTGACGCATTTAGCTGGCTTTGTGCAGGTCTCAGATGCATGGTCAGGCTGGGCACATTGGGCACAGACCACGGAACCACGACACGATGCTTTCGAGTGTCCGAAACGTTGACACTGAAAGCAACGGAGAGGGTTCTGAACGTAGGGCCTGATGGGACACCGAAGGTACCCAGCAATAAGGAATGATGGTAATTTAGGTGTGTCGAAAGTCAAGATGAGATGCTTCGTTGGAAGCACTTTCCCATCTCGACGGATATTAATACGACGAACACCAGACACATGTTGGTCGTGTAGATGCTCCAGGATTTCCTCTTCGGGGGTATGGAGGAGATCGGCCTCCGATATTACTCCTCTCGAAGAGTTCAAATATCCATGAGGAGCCACGGACACAGCAATGTTTCCAAACATATTTATCTTAGACAACTGCGCAGCTTGTACTGCAGTCAATACTTCAACAAGGAGGTCACCAGAACGGAGTTTCTTTATTGAATTCACATCGCCTATTACAGAATTTATGCTTTTTTGAATGAGGAAAGGTGAAACAGTGGTGAAGTTGCCTTCCGATCGCTTAAATATGAAGAAGCGAGAAGTTTGATTCACGGTATATGATTTAGATGATGCACGATGGTTACTAGATGCTTTGCTTGAGTTATCCATAAAAATGGGCCGTATGTTCGGTCCCCGGCGGCACCACCCACCATGGAGCCCAACAAGGGGACGCCGGTTACTGCGCCAGTGCTAACCGGGAACTATACGCGCCCGGCCAATGACCGGTTGCTTAGCCCTGAGCCAGTGAACAATGTCTAACCGACCAGCCGATTGGTACACACGGGACCAATGTGCACCTCCCGTTTACCTGAAGCAAGGGCCAAAGTAGTGTGTTGGAGCGTTATCTTACTGAAGCCCACATTATGGCGAAGAATAAAACCCCTCAACTACCAGGATCCCCATTTCCTGGGACACGGGTCTCCACGCACGGCAAACACGTGGGCAGTTAATCGCCATTAGAAGCTAGAAGCACAGAATGGCTACAGCTTCTGATGAGGAGCCCTCACCTCCGAAGAGGTAACCGCAACGAGGGGTAAAAAAAGGTAAAAGTAGAAGGACGAGAGGAGAAGAAAACGGAAAGGAGGGAAAGTTCGCTGGGGTACCTCGGGATTGCGACACCCGTGTTTACCTAAAGAAGGTAAACCCCCTGAGGGGGCTGATGAGGAAGTTAGTGCTATGTCTCCAAGGTACTTGCTTCCAGGTTCCTTAATCATTGTAACGTGTTCTTCCAGGACTGATTTTTTTTTTTGTACATCTGCTACGCTCTCTTGCATTAGAGTTTTGTCCTTCCTTCCGTCAAAATAAAGTCCCTTCAGTGGTTCCAGCTGTCTTTCATTTCCTTGCTGATATTCTTTCCGAATTTTTTCCTCTCTCTTCTTATTTTATGTGTATCAATTACATTTAAAGTGTCTTTTTAGGTAATCATCCCCAAATCTTCCAAAACAGCGCTTGCAATGATGGCTCCAGCCCGATCTGAAACTCCGGTTCTGTCACAAGCTGTAGCTACAGCTGGGTATCGGCTTGATCTTAACGTCTTTTTCCCTTCAGATTGAATCATCCTGGATGTAGATGGGGAAGGCTTCAAGTGATCTGTGTCATTATCGAAGTTATGTGGATCCACGTTAGAATCTGGATCAGGAAATATGAGCCTAGATGGCGTAACAGATGGCGAAACGTTTATTTTAAGACTTACTGCTTCTGTCTCTTTCTGCTTCCTATCCGCTCGTTTCCTCAGCTTTCAGTTTCTTTTAAGTCAACTGCGCCTATGGACATTTGCCTAAGTGCCCGTTGGTCTATAAGAAAAGTTCTTTCCATTTTAGGGCTATTTTTATGCTTTGGAAAAGAACATTTGTTAAAAGAAACAAACTTACATGAAAAAATGTCGAACAATTTCCGTGAGTCTTTCACGAAGGTTGCTTAGTTTCTAAAATTGTTGTTCACAATGTTTACATGCCAAAATATTTCTTTACCTTTCTGCACGCAGTCTGTCCGCTGCTGTCTTTCTGTATTAAGTTTCGAATTACTTCTGTATTTTATTTAAGAACAAAATGACGAGTTGCATACAAAACAATGGAAATACACATTTTTAACTATATGGTAAAAATCTGCTAAAAATCACGGCCGAAATGGAGACGGAAGACATTTTTTGTTTTTCCCAAAACTTTGCATACGTGACCTACCCACCAGTACCAAACTTTTCCGCACTAGGGCAAAAACGAAATCGAAAACTTTTTTTTTAACGCTCAGCCCTATTTAGCATATCTGGGGCTGCTATTAATAATTTCAAAATCCCATTCCAATGCAAACTTTTTAAACTCATATGAGTTAAACGGCATATTATCCGCAACTAAAACTCTAGGAATACCATGAGTGCTAAATATTATTTTTAAGTTATAAATTACTTCACTCGCCCGCTTATTATTCATGGGAATGATTTCTAACCATTTAGTTAAATAATCCATTAAGACTAAATAATCCTTTTTTCCAAATTCACAAATATCACACCCCACCTTTTCAAAAAGCAAAGATAAAATTTCATGTGAAATGAGTGGTTCTTTACAGTTTTTGGGTCTGTATTTTTCACGAACGAAACACTTAGCAACTAAGTTTTCAATATCATTTGACATATTTGGCCAATACAACAGTTCTCTAGCTCTTGACTTGCATTTTTCCATGCCAAAATGTCCCTCATGGATTTTATTTAACATTTCCCTTCTAAGATCACTCGCGACTACAATTTTATTATTTAAGAAGACAATACCATCCTCCTCAAAAAGATCCTGCCTCAACTTAAAATCTGGAACTTCATTTTTATCATTAGGCCACCCCTCTTTACAATAATATACTAGTTTACTTAATATTGGATCACGTGACGTGGACTCTCTAAAGATATTAAGCTTTTTCTCAGTTACTTGCATATGTCTTGTAGCTTTCACACAATGCACTATCTCTTTAAGAAAAGTATCACAGTCACTGTGCTCTTTAAGAAAGGATCTAGACAACAAATCAGCAACATACATATGTTTACCTGGTACATACATTACATCAAGATTATACTTAAGTAATTTCAACTTCATTCTTTGCAATCTACTAGATAGTACATTTACAACATTTTTATTGGAAATTGACACTAATGGTTTATGATCTGTATGAACAATTACTTTCCTACCATATATAAAATTATGAAATTTCTTAGTTGCAAAGACTATACCCAAATATTCCTTTTCAACAAACTACGAGATGCAAAAGCTATTGATTGACCCTCCTGTAGAAAACAACAACCAAGTCCATTTTTTGAGCTATCACATTGCAACACAACTTTTTTCTTGCAGTCAAATGTTCCAAGTACTGGGGATTTGCTTACCATTAGTTTTAACTCATTAAGTGCCTTAGAATGAATGGGTAGCCAATTCCAATGAACTCTAGATTTAAGCAACTCTCTTAAAGGAGCAGTAAACTCGGACATGTTTGGTATGAACTTCCTTAAGAAGTTAATCATGCCCAAAATTCTTTCCCCTCAGGGGGTTTACCTTCTTTAGGTAAACACGGGTGTCGCAATCCCGAGGTACCCCAGCGAACTATCTCTCCTTTCCCTTTTCCTCTCCTCTCTTCCTGTACTTTTTTCTTTATTTTCTCCCTCGGTGTGGTTCCTCTTCGGAGGTGAGGACACCTCATTAAAAGCTGCTGCATCTCTGTTGCTTCTAGCTTCTAATGACGTGTATATCACCCACGTGTTTGCCGTGCGTGGAGACCCGTGTCCCTGGAAAAGGGAATCCTGGCAGTTGAGGGACAGATTTGGTATCCCAATACACTGCTTTGGCCCCCGCTTCAGGTAAACGGGAGGTACATAGTGGTTCCCTATTGTATCAATCGGCTGGTCGTTGACTTTGTCTTCGGCTAGGAACCAAGCCATCGTTCCGATTTCTGGACATCTCGTTAAGGGTGGAGGTCGTTTCAGGGTCGTTTCGTTCGCGTATAGTTCTCGGTTAGCACTGGTGCACGTATGTGCATCCCCTTGTTGGGCTCCGTGGTGGGTGGTGCGGCCGGGAACTGAATCTCAAGCCCCTTTATATGAATTCTTTTTCTCAAAATCCCACGGTGAGGGATAAATCACCACTGCAAAACCATTGTAATTCATCCTCTACTCGGAAGGAGCAACAAGTGTGCAAGACTGTTAAATTTAACAAATTTTTCATTATAAAAGCTAAAGACAACAACTTTAAATCTGTTTCGCCATTTTTCATTCAGAAGACGATTCAGTCAACCATAGGAGATGTGTCCTCAATTCGAAAATTGCACTCGGGTGACCTTATGGTAGAGATTTTCTCGGCCGATCAGGCATCCATCTCATCTAAAACTACCACATTCGGCAATTTTTCTGTAAGTGTCACACCTCATAAAACGCTAAATATTTCAAGAGGAGTGATTTCGGATCCGGAACTGTTTAACGTTCCTGAGCCTGAAATTTTGGAAAATTTAAGCGAACAAAATGTAATAAATGTACGCCGAATAACAATACGCCGGGATGGTAATGTGCTTCCCACCAAACATCTTATATTGACCTTTGACACCCCGAATCTCCCGACACATATTAAAGCTGCCTACTTGCGCTGCCCTGTCAGACCCTACATACCGAATCCGCTGCGCTGTTTTAAATGCCAGCGATTCGGCCATTCTAAGGAAGTTTGTCGTGGCTCCCTTACTTGTGCTCGTTGTGCGCAAGTGGGTCACGAAAGTGACAGCTGCTCAGCCGAAATCAAATGTGTTAACTGTTCAGGCAACCATCCGGCCTACTCTAGGTCGTGCTTGAAATGGTCGACAGAAAAGGAGATCCAGACGTTGAAGATCAAAAATAAACTGTCATATATCGAAGCACGGCGAATTGTTGATTCCCGAACCCCGACTGTAGGACGGTCGTATGCGGCAGCGGCGACCCATATAAAAATGGCATCAATAGGCATACAAACTGATCCTATCCCTGCAGTGCAGAAATCTCCAACTTCCCCAAAAACTCATCAGAAATCAACTCAATCCACTTCCACATCAAGCAAAATTAAACCATCCGAAAAATCTAAATGTACCGTTATCGAAAACAATAGAAATAAACCCACCTCTTCTCCAACACAAACAAGTGTCACCTCACCTATTTCACGTGGCAAAAAAGTTAGAGCATCATCGCCTCCTCCTGTTTCTGAAGATTTTCATCCCAGTCAGTCATGTTCCTACCATATAGATATGAATTCACCTATTCCACCAAACACAAATAGAAAAAAAGTGGCTATTCCTAGAAAGTGCGTTGTCCTTTCTAGGAAAGCTAATGATCCGGATTACATCCTGAAAAATAACCAGTATGTCCGCAGAGTCGCAGAAAATTCGGATCTAAAATTGTACGTGTCCGAGGACTCGGACATCGACGTTGATTTGGAGGAGTCTTAACTCCTCTTTCCTTTCTCTTTTTTTTTTCTTGAGCTTTTCTCTTCTCTCTTGTTTGAATTGCTCTTACTTTATTTACATTCCATAATTTATTTGACTGTAATTTCATAATTTTATATGCCCATTTCTATTAAAGTTCTTATTAACCATTTTATATGAGAGTATTTTTATCGCGTTTACATTTCACTGCTTTTGACTTTGCTCTTATGACATCTTTTACCACTACTGCTTGATTTATATGCGTCTCATTTTCTGCGCATTTACTATACTTTCGACGAGTATTTTGCGAGACTTGTCCTTTTTAGACTTTTCGACTGAAATATCTAACACGAATCGTATTTTATATCACCGTTTCAAGCCATCGAACTTTTTTATCACTTTTTATACCATTGTTCTAATCACATGGCATGTTGTTTTCCTTTCTTTTTCATTGTTTGTGTCATCTTTTTAAATTTCTTTGAATTGTTCATAGTTTTATCACCTTTTATATGAATTTCTTCATGTTTCTGCATCACTTATTTTTTCCTTAACATTGGTTTTATCTACTCCGATTTATCTTGGTTTTTATCTTTTTACATCCGTGAGGTGACAATATACCTTCCTTTTATGTATTCTACTAATCCTACCATGTGTTTGGCGCAGCTTGTCCATATGTGGACCTTGCGCCAATAAACCCAAATCAACCAACCAACCAACCAACCCAAAATTCTTTGTAACTCTTTTTTATTACTAGGAGTTTCTAAATTTAAGATTGCCCTAACCTGCTCGGGATCTGGTTTCATTCCAAATTTACACTGCTGGCCACCCAAATTGCAACACCAAGAAAGACAAGAGATATCACAACAAAATTTATTTTGTAGATAACATGTTGACCAAGTATCAAATGATTAAATTTATAGACTTCTGTGAAGTGTGGTTCCTGCCAAAATCAGTAGCCAGAGTAGCCGCCATTGTTGGAGATCACCGCTGCCACGCGCCTCGGCATTGATTCAAAGCGACTTTGGATGAGTTCTTGGTGTACAGCAGACCAAGCAGCTTCCACACGTTGCCAAAGTTGATCTGCTGTGGCATCTGGGGATGGAATCTGGGTCAATCGTAGAGCAACCATGGACCACATGTTTTCTATCGGCGAAAGATCCGGAGAGCGAGGCGGCCAGGGAAGCAATTCAATCTGGCGATTGACGAAGAACCGTTGGATAATGCGTGCCACGTGTGGTCGCGCATTATCCTGTTGAAATATGGCTGTGGGCAAGCCCTGAAGGTAAGGAAGGACAACTGGCTCCAACACCTCGGAGATGTAGCGCAGGCTGTTTAAAGTACCGGCAATGCGTTTTCTAGCTCTTTCAATAACTCTATCAAGAATGTCATCATGCTCCTGAGGTGTTTCAGCAGCATTTAACAAATCATCAAAATAAATTAACATACCAGGAATATCACCAAAATTTTTCTCTTGAAATTTTTGAAAAACTTCTGGGGCACTACTTAATCCAAAACGTAGTCTGTTGAATTTAAAACAACCAAAGGGAGTACTAAATTTTCACAACTCACTAGATTCCCTGTCAAGCTGTATTTGATAATACCCATCTTTTAAATCCAGAACAGAGTAAACACTTTTACTACATAATTTTGTCAACAGTTCATCTACAGTTGGAATTAAAAGAAACTCTCTTTTATTATTTTATTTAGATCCTGTGGGTCTAAACATATCCTAATAGTTTTAAAACTCCGGTTTTTCAACAATAACCAAATTGATTACCCATCCCACTGGACTATCTACTTCACTAATTATACCCTCATTTTTACGAACCTGTAATTTATCTTTTAATTTACACTTAATAACTTCAGAAATTCGCCTAGGCTGCCTAGCAATAGGTACAGCATTTTCGTCTATTTTTATAGAACACTTTAAAGTGAAAGTACCAAATCCCTCAAATACATCTTTATTCTTATCTATGTATCGATATTTATCCAGTACTTCAGTACTGCCCACACATTTCCTTTTAATAAGATCAAATTCAACAGAACTAGACAATCCAAGCAATGGTTTAGAATATTTTTTACAATCTACAATTACAAATTCAACACGTTTAGAATTATTACCAATTTTACACATAAAATCAACAATACCAACTGGCTTAATTTTATCACCTCCATAAACTTCTAATACTACAGTCGGACCTCCATTTAACGAAGTCGCTAAATCCCGAAAAAAAGTTCGTTATATGGAAAATTCGTTAAATAGAGATCTACCTGTTAAAATACTTTAAACTACACAAGACAGATTTTAAATTCATAAACACTAAATGTTATTAATAAAAGTAATTAATCACACCTTTATTTTGTAAATTAATGTCTATTTGTTTTATATACCTTACCCATCAAACAGAAATCTTGAAGGAACAAGAATAATACAAAACATTGTCCGGGAATACACTGTATTTTCAATAAAAAAAATTATACTAAAATTAAGGAATTTTAATGACATTATCGCATTTATTATACCAAGTAATTTTAAGCTTACATTACCACATGCGTCCTTACATTTAATTACTGAGAAAGTTTGTTAATTTTCTGTGAGTTTTTTGTTTGAAAAAGTGTTTTCTCTCATAATACGTCTCGTATCTTTGCAATACATCAAAAACCCCTTCAGGCGTATTTTCTTCAAACTGTAATCCGCGTCGGAACGTGTTCAAAGAAAGTTAAGGTATGAAATGTGTTAAAAGAAAGAATTAGTTTGAAATGTTCAGAAATATTTTGAGAAATATGGAGAAAAAAATATTGGATCACAAGAAAAAGTTCGTTAAATGGAGAATGCACTTCGCTATTTGGAGGTTATTTTACGAAGAAATTCGCAAAATGTTCTTGGTTCCAAGGAAAAGTTCGCAAAATAGAGAAATTCGCAAAATAGAGGTTCGTTAAATAGAGGTCCGACTGTATGTTATTTGGCTTTAAACAAGATTTAGACTTTAAAGTTTTAAAAATGTTGCTAGGTATCACATTTACATCAGCACCTGAATCAATTTTAAAACGCAATATATCACTACCTACCTGCACATCTTTTATCCAACTTGTAGCTACACTATCAATATTATCATGTTTGTTTGTTTGTTTGTTGGGGTTTTATGGCGCAAGGTCCAAAAAACGGACATAAAGTGCCAAACACAAGACACAGGCTGGAATATAATTCATATAAAAGCGCCCGACCCGAACCAACGACGCAGATTAGATTCGAACACAATTTAACAATAAAACACATTTTCATAATAAATAGACATAACACAGTTTAAAATAGTATAAAAAAGGAGTAAAAATGCAGAGTAAACGTTATAAAAATATATATAAAAGTGATAAAATACAATGATACATAAGAGTATATAAAATGATTAGATGATATGAGTGGTTATATATAAAGATGAAAAGAGCAAAAATTTTAACAATAAAATCACTCAGAAAAGCAAATACTTTTTATAAAATTTGTAGATAACAAAAAAGCGAAAAGAGAAGGATGGGGTGGCTGCCCCAGCAGATCGGACAGATTGGGTGAATTACAACCGAAAGACCGATTATAGTGAGACTGCAGACTTGGGCAAGACGTTAAGATATGTGAGACTGTAAGCGGAGACTTACAGTGTTCACAGAGAGGTAATATTATCATGTTTAATACAATCTAAAACAATACTATCACTTAAAGCACCTACTGATTTCTATTTTAACTTTGAATATTGACACCCAACTGCAAAATGATTAAATTTTCCACACTTATTACACTGTTTTCCAAAAGCAGGACATTGAGCTTTTTATGTTCACGATTGCATTTTTTACATAGATACACAGTAGTCTGATTCGATGTAGTTAGTTTCTTTTTACTGAACACTCCTTCTCGAAAACTCTGACGCCGGCAATTAGACCTTCGGTTTCGTTCGGTCAGCTGTACTTTCCTATCTCGGTAAGCCGCCACAACATCAACATCTTTGTAGTATTTCAAACTGTCTTTTACTCAATTCCGAAGCTCGACACATTTCAATAGTCTTATCTAAATCTAATTTATGTTCACGCAGAAGCCTTTCTTGACGTGTTTTATCAACTGTTCCAAGGATACACACTAGGATACACCAAGGATACACACAAGGATATACACGATACGGTCAAGCAAAACACTTTCGGCTTGGTCGCCATATTCACAGTGTTTGACGAGCTTACGCAAGTCCGTCACAAAATCGTTGAAACGTTCGTTTTCCTCTTGTTGGCGAAATTAATAATATATCGCTCCACCACAACATTCCGACGAGGATCAGCATATAGTTCAAAGGCTTTTAAAAGCTTTTTGAAATCACCTCTTTCTGCTTCTGTCAATGGAAACGTGTTATACAATTCCACTGCATCGTCACCCACACAATTAAGCAGGATAGCTACTCGTATATCATCTGCTTTTTCTGTATGGCCACCAGCTTTAAAAAATATTTGACGAAAAGTTCGTAAAATATGGCGTATAATGGCGTAAAGTTCTGACGAAATTTACGCCATTCTTCAGCCACATTTCCGTTAAGGCAAAGTGGTTTGGGAGCTTTTAAAGATGCCTCCATATTCCGAAAGTCATAAATCCTTTTCTAATTTTACTCGATTAGCGGTTCGACTCGACTACGCCATGTTTCATACAAATGCTTTTATTATCAGAGCCACTATTACAGTTACAGGACAGCTTATATAGTACAGTTACGAGATACAGACACAGTTAAGAAACATAATACAGTTAACAGTTAAAACATATAAAATATATAAAACATAGTTAAAACACATATAAAACAGTATTCTCCCTATTTGGGACAACAGCCTATATACATTCCGATAGAGGTGCGTCATTTATGTCACATGAACTGAAATTTTTCCTCACTTCCTTAGGGGTTGCTACTAGTAGAACCACTGCTTATAATCCACAAGGCAGTGGACAAGTCGAAAGATATAATGGGATTATATGGAAGACAGTACTTTTAGCCTTGAAAACAAAAAGTGCAAGGACAGAAGATTGGGAAGAGGTGCTTCAGCCAGCTCTCCACTCAATTAGATAATTACTGTGCACTGCCACCAACACTACTCCTCATGAGCGTATGTTCACTCACCCTAGGAGAACCTTTAATGGTCGATCCTTGCCTACATGGTTAACCCAGCCAGGTCCTGTTTTAATGAAAAATCATGTGCGGCATACTAAATATGATCCTACCGTGATAGAAGTTGAACAAATTGAGGCTAATCCAGACTATGCATTTGTTAAGCTTCCTGATGGACGCGAGTCAAGTGACTCCGTTCAACATTTCGCACCCAAAGGTGACTCTGCAGCCAAGCTCGACACGCAACCCATCCATCTTCCCCATACTGATTCTTCAGATCCTCTAGAGCAGGGCTTCTCAACCTTTCAGGATCTGCGCCCCCCTTTGAACACTGATCTGAGGTCATGCCCCCCCCCACCATATGTGGTCATTGGAAGTATTACAAACGGAATTTGAAACTGAAGCTGGTTATTGAATAAAAATATGGAATAGATAATTTCATACACAAAATTTAATATTTCTATACGTATCTTAATTTGGCACATATTATTAGAACATATGAAATGAGAGAATTAAATACGGATCAAATATATTTGAGGTAATCAAGGACAGTGGCGCACCCAGGGGACAGTCAATGGGCCCTGCCCCCCCCCCCTACCAAAGAAATAGAAATTGCATTATGAATATTGATTTTGCATTATAAATATTTTTATTCGTTCTTCTCGGCCCCCGCATGCATTATAAATATTTTAACCCTTCATCTCACCCCGCATGCATTATAAATATTTTTAACCCTTCATGTCACCCCCCCAAGAAAAAATCCTGGGTGCGCCACTGATCAAGGATCTATATGAGGTTGGCCAGTCACTGTCACAACATTAATGAGAGGGCTGGCACTGTTTGTCCTTCACAAGGTTTTGGTTGGTTGGATGGGGTTTAATGGCGCAAGGTCCTGAGAGGACATGCTGCGCCAAACATATGGTAAAAACTTGAAAAACAATAGTTAAAAAAAAGAAAAACTGGATGGGGTTTCCCCATCCAGTACACAGCCAGGTATAAGAAAACAATAGATAAAAAAATGATTCTAGATCATGAACGAGGAAGACAACATGCAGTACTGGTAATGTCAAAACATCTAGATGGGGGTCCCCATCTAGATTGCAGTCAAAAATGAAAAAAGATAGAAAACAAGGAAAAAACTATTAAATCAACGGGAAGAAACCGGTACATTTCAAAAATCGGAAAATAGCAGGGTGAGGTGTTTCACTTAATAGATCTTTTAAGGTGAGTGAAGAAGAACCAAAATATTTAGAGTAAAAATTCGTTAGTCCTGTACAGTCGGTTAAAATATGCAAAATTGTAAGGTCACAGTTGCAGTGAAAGCAAATTGGGGTATCTTCCCCCTCCAACAAATGTCTGTGAGTGACTCTAGTATGTCCTATTCTTAGACGGGTGATCATGACGTCAAGTTTCCTTGGATATAGTGGAGGCCAGATAGAGATGACGGGTTTGATGTGATGAAGTTTATTATGTACTTCTAGGTTCCATTTCGAACGCCAGTTATCAAAAATAAAAGTTTTAATGGTGTGTTTGACGTCATTAAAAGGAACAGGGTGGTTTAAAACAGTTCTAGAATTTTTTGCTGCTGTGTCCGCAAGTTCATTGCCTGGGATTCCAACATGAGCTGGGATCCAACAAAGCAGAATACTGAAACCACGACGTTTTAACCGATGATGAAGAGTTATGACTGATGAGACTAAAGGATGACTATTGTTGCCAGACTTTAAGCTCTCGAGTGCGCTCAAAGAGTCCGAGTATATGAGAAAATTTTTATTCTGATGATTGGCGATAAAATCAAGTGCTTGTTTGATGGCTAAAATTTCCGCAGTAAAAACAGTGCATGATGGATGAAGTTTGAAACTATGAATATCCGAATTAAAAACAAAGGCACAACCGACATGATGTGTTGTCTTCGATCCGTCCGTATAAATATCTACATATTTAGAAAAATTATGACGATGAGACTGAAATAGCAGTTTGTATATAGATGAATCAGTGTCACTCTTATTAAAATAATGAAAGGGATTAATATATGGTATACACTTTTTCTTCCAAGGAGGAAAGTCAAATAAGGGACGTTCACACACATTTAAATCATCCAGAGTGGTGTTTTCGATCAAAGAACGCATACGTAACCCAAAGCACGGGATGCAGGATGGGCGATTTTTGTAGAGGGTGTCGTACCGTCTGTCCAGTAAGATGTCACGTAATGGATGCGTAGGATGAGTCAGCACCCGAAAAAAGTAGTTTAATGAAAGTTGGTGACGAGTGTGAGATAAAGAAGGTTCGTGACAATCAACATAGAGACTTTGAACGGTGTGAAGTACGAAAGGCACCAGAACATAGACGAAGTGCACTGTGGTGCACCGTGTCAAGTTTGCGTAGGACGGATTGGCGAGCGGAGTCATAAGATGCACAGGCGTAGTCAAGCTTTGATCGGATTACCGATCTGTATATGCGGAGCATAGAAGTCCGATCAGCTCCCCAAGATGTATTTGCTAAAATTTTAAGCATATTGAGAGATTTCTCGCATTTTTTACGCAGCTGTACAACATGTGGAAGAAAGGTTAGTTTCCTGTCAAATATGACACCTAAAAAACGTACAGAATCAGTGACATTTATCTTCTGGCCTTCAATGAAAATTTCGGGATCCGGATGGATCCCACGTTTACGACAAAAGTGCAAAGAAGAGGTTTTGTCTGGTGAGAACAATAAGGTTCTTAGTCTCTAACGTAAAAACGAGGCGATTGTTTATCATTCTTTCTAGCAGTTTGCAGACGCAGCTAGTTAAGGCAATGGGTCGATAGTTGTTAAGCTTTGTTGCATCTTTCCCGGGCTTCGGGAAAGGGATAACGATAGCTTTGTACCAGGCAGCAGGAAAAACATGCTCATTCCAAATCCTATTATACAAATAAAGCAGATTTTTAAGGGAACGACGAGGAAGGTGTTTTAGCATATTATAAGTAATGTCATCTGGTCCTGGAGAAGTATTTCGAGTATTATGAAGGCTGCTAATAAGTTCTGTTTCAGTAAAGGGGCTATTGTAGGAAAATGTGGAGAGTGAGTTGAAGTTCAGAGAACGGCTTTCAGATTTTTGTTTGAACTTCAAGAAAGAGTCACGATAAGAAGCAGCAGAAGAGGAAGAAGAGAAGGAGGTGCCTATTGCATTTGCTATTTCTGGTAAGTCTGAGATTATTTGGCCATTGAGATTTAAGCAAGAAAGTGGATGTTGCGTATATAAGCCCATTGCCTTTTTAACCTTTGACCACAATTCTTTAGACGGTGTGTTATACGATATATGGGAGACATACTTAATCCATGATTCCCTCTGGCTGCGTCGCCGTACTTTTCTAGCATTAGCTTTTGCATGTTTAAAAGATAAGATTTTCTGTTGTTGGGTATCTGCGAAAGATGCCCCATGCCTTTTGCTGCTTTTTCTTAGCAATAAGACATTCCTCTGCCCACCACGGTTTTCTGTTTTTACGCTTTCTAGAAGAGGATTTAGGGATGGAAGCGTCAGCTGCGTTAATTATAACAGATGTAATATTTTCAATAGCACTATTAATGTCGCCCACCACCATTTGCTTGGTGATGATAGCAAGGGATGTAAAAGTTGGCCACTCAGCTCTGTCATAAATGTAGCGGGGTAGAGAAGAAACGGCATTAGAATCAGCGGTCAGTAAGGACAGAAAAACCGGAAAATGATCGCTATTGTGTAAGTCATTTGAAACCCAAAAATTATAAAAGGGTAGAATTGAAGGGGAACCTATGGCTAGATCTATTGCATGGAAGGTTTTGGTAGGTTGATGAAAATAAGTATTCTCACCATTGTTGAAGACACAGAGTGAGAAGTCAGATAAGAATATTTCTATTTCTTGTCCTCTATTGTTAGTGTTCGGGCTACCCCAGAGTGGACTATGTGCGTTAAACTATTATAAAAGGGGCCGGAAGTTGTGTTAAAAGATGAGCCAAAGAGTTTCTGTTAATCGGTTCGTTTGGTGGTAGATAGACGGTGCAAATGGTAGTGAGTTGATGGATGTGGACACGCGCTGCAACAGCCTGTAAATTTGTTTTAAGTGGAATGACAGTGGATGGATAGTCATGAGATATTAGGAGTGCCACTCCTCCTGATACTCTTCCACCAATATCGCGTTCTTTTCTAACGGTGCCGTATCTGCGAATTTTTATATTGTCGGTGTTTTTTAAATATGTTTCTTGTAGTGCGAAAATGGCTGGGTTATGGTCAGAAATCAAGGTTTTAATATTGTCTTGTTTGTTGCGGAAGCCGTGGCAGTTCCAGGAAATAATAGCTGCCATATTAAAAGAATTTTTTTTTTTTTTTAAGGAAAAAGGAGAAAATACGGACTATCAGCAAGCAGAATTGGATGCAACTGCATCCGAATCCGACGAGGTGTCCGTTAACATATCCTCCTCTGGGGAGACATAAACTTTAAGGGGTTCATCTGTCTCAAGTTCCCCCTCAGGGGGTTTACCTTCTTTAGGTAAACACGGGTGTCGCAATCCCGAGGTACCCCAGCGAACTTTCCCTCCTTTCCCTTTTCTTCTCCTCTCGTCCTTCTACTTTTTCCTTTTTTTCTCCCTCGTTGCGGTTACCTCTTCGGAGGTGAGGGCTCCTCATCAGAAGCTGTAGCCTTTCTGCTGCTTCTAGCTTCTAATGGCGATTAACTGCCCACGTGTTTGCCGTGCGTGGAGACCCGTGTCCCAGGAAATGGGGATCCTGGTAGTTGAGGGGTTTTATTCTTCGCCATAATGTGGGCTTTAGTAAGATAACACTCCAACACACTACTTTGGCCCTTGCTTCAGGTAAACGGGAGGTGCACATTGGTCCCGTGTGTACCAATCGGCTGGTCGGTTAGACATTGTTCACTGGCTCAGGGCTAAGCAACCGGTCATTGGCCGCGCGCGTATAGTTCCCGGTTAGCACTGGCGCAGTAACCGGCGTCCCCTTGTTGGGCTCCATGGTGGGTGGTGCCGCCGGGGACCGAACATACGGCCCATTTTTATGGATATTTCAACCAAAGCCAAACAAGCATCATCTGTCTCATCATCTGTCTCATCGAATGAAAGCCTAAGATCTCGCTTTTTCATTATTAAACGCAAAGAAGGCAACTTCACAACAGTATCACCTTTCTTGATACAAAAATGTATACAATCTGTAATAGGCCATGTGAATTCAATAAAGAAGCTCCGTTCTGGTGACCTTGTTGAAGTAATGACTGCAGTACAAGCTGCGCAGTTGTCCAAGATAAATATGTTTGGAAATATTGCTGTGTCCGTGGCTCCTCATGGATATTTGAACTCTTCGAGAGGAGTAATATCGGAGGCCGATCCCCTCCATACCCCCGAAGAGGAAATAACCCCGAAGAGGAACGACCAACATGTGTCTGGTGTTCGTCGTATTAATATCCGTCGAGATGGGAAAGTGCTTCCAACGAAGCATCTCATCTTGACTTTCGACACACCTAAATTACCATCATTCCTTATTGCTGGGTACCTTCGGTGTCCCATCAGGCCCTACGTTCAGAACCCTCTCCGTTGCTTTCAGTGTCAACGTTTCGAACACTCGAAAGCATCGTGTCGTGGTTCCGTGGTCTGTGCCCAATGTGCCCAGCCTGACCATGCATCTGAGACCTGCACAAAGCCAGCTAAATGCGTCAACTGCCAAGGAGATCACACATCATACTCACGCTCCTGTCCAAAATGGATAGTTGAGAAAGAAATTCAGACCGTAAGAGCCAACAATAGTCTGTCATACTTAGAAGCGCGCAAACAGGTCGAGGCTAGAAGCCCTAGAGTTGGTGTTTCATACGCCTCTGTTGCCGCTTCCAAGAGAGTTATGTGTAACTCATCAACGCAAACGGAGCCTATTATTACAAACAATAAACCAAACAATAGTAAAACTCAAACAACCCCACCTTCAAAATCTAATTCACAACCTAATAAAACATCCCGTTCTTCCATCTCAAAACCTTCCACACGTAAACCAGCTATACATAAAAAATTAAAAAGTGCTGAAGTTGCAAAGCGAGTTAGTCATTCACGTAAGGTGAAAGACTCTCGCAATGTGGCGCGTATGGAGGAGGATTCCCTCCAAATTTGCGCGTCCAATTCGGATCTTTCTGATCCTGATGCTGGGGTGTCTATGGACACCTCAACTCCTCCCGCTCGTGCTCCTTCTCCCTCTTCCTCTTGATGGCGAGTTTAATTTCCTGGAACTGTCGCGGTTTCCGTAATAAACTATCAGATCTGAAGTCTTTGATCACAGATTACCATCCGGCCTGTGTCGCACTTCAGGAAACTTTCCTGAAGTCAGCGGACACGGCCAAATTACGTCGTTATAGTATTATTCGGAAGGACAATGTTTCCGGTGTGCGAGCGTCTGGAGGTGTTGCTCTCCTGACCTCTAACAGCTATCCCTACTCTGTCCTATCGTTAAATACTCCACTTCAAGCGGTAGCAGTGCGTGTGCAGATGCGGAAATTAATTTCCGTGTGTGTAATATATCTGCCACCTAACGACGTTGTTGATCAAAGAACTCTCGACGACTTGGTGACTCAGCTTCCGGAACCTTTTGTTATACTTGGAGACTTTAATGCTCATAATGTGTTGTGGGGGAGTAGCTGTAACACCGCTCGAGGTAGGCAAGTGAAGCAGTTGCTAACTGACCACAATCTTTGCCTCCTCAATAATGGTGATCCTACTCACTTTCACGAGCCATCTCGGACCTTGCACATCATTGATCTTGCCATCTGTTCACCGTCAATCTTTCCATCTTCCAACTTTTGGGTCGGGACAGATCTTCGCGAAAGTGACCATTTTCCTGTGTTTGTGTCACTGTCCGGCACTGGATCCGTAGTCTGTCGTCCTGCGAGATTCAAATATGAATTGGCGAATTGGTCACAATTCACAGACTCTGCAGTCATCACCCAACGTATGGTCGACGGTGACATTGATGATGCGGTTCGTCTTGTCTCCAACATTATAATAGAAGCTGCCGATGCAGCCATTCCCAAGAGCTCACCTAATGGTCGAAGAAACTGGAAACCGTGGTGGAACCTTGAGTGTTCTGCAGCATTGAAAGTACAACGTAAAATGTGGGGGATATTTCGCCGATACCCCACCACTCCAAATTTCGTTGCTTTCAAGCAAGCAAGAGCTAACGCTCGTAGAGTGCGTCGACGTTGCCAGAGAGAGTCGTGGAAAAAGTACGTTTCGGAATTGACACCATCCACTCCCAGTAAACAGCTTTGGACGAAAGTAAAGAAATGCATAGGATTATATCCAGACCAGCCAATACCGTGCATTGTTCAAAATGGCGTTACACTTTCTACTTTAGAGGAAATAAGTAACGCCATTGGTAGCGCCTTCAGTTCAGTGTCGAGTACGTCGTCGTATCCGACCACTTTCGTGCGACACAAACTGCGTGCCGAGTCAAGACCTTTGCGTTTCGATACTCAGTCCGATCTGGCCTACAACTGCCCCTTTACGGAGAACGAGTTGGAGAATTGCCTTCGGCAGACTCGGATGACTTCCCCGGGTCCCGATGGCATTAGTTATGCTATGTTACAGCATCTCTCTCGCAGCTCGCTCCGTAATTTGCTGTATCTATTTAATAGAATCTGGGAGGAACATGCTTTTCCATCCTCTTGGCGTAGGGCAATAGTGATTCCTATTCCCAAACCGGGAAAGGATGCCTCTAGCCCTAACAATTACCGTCCAATTGCACTCACCAGCTGTTTATGCAAGCTGCTGGAACGAATTGTTAACAATCGGTTAGTGTATCAGTTAGAATCCCAGCTTTGTCTGTCATCTCTACAAAGCGGATTTTGGCGTGGCCGGTCCACGATGGATAATATCATAGCCTTAGAATCCGAAGCTCGCAATGCCTTTTTCAGAAGAAACCACTTAGTGTCTGTTTTCTTCGACATTGAAAAGGCTTATGACCGGACGTGGCGATATGGTATCCTTCGTGACCTTTATAATAACACATTTCGTGGTCACTTGCCGATATTCATTGCGAACTTCTTGTCACTACGAGAATTTCAAGTTCGCATTGGTACGACACTTTCCGATGTTTACATTCAAGAAGAGGGAGTTTCTCAGGGCAGTGTATTGAGTGTTACACTGTTTTCCCTGAAAATTAATGGCATTTTACAGTGTTTGCCACCATCTGTTCGTGGCAATCTGTATGTCGATGACTTGCAGATCTCATGTCAAGGTAAGGATATGCGATACATCGAGCGACAATTGCAAGCTTCAATATCTCGCATGATGACATGGTGTTCGGAGAACGGTTTTACGTTTTCGGCCGAAAAAACCTGTTGCGTTCATTTTTGTAAGCGCAGAGGTTTGCATCCTGACCCGCAAATATACCTAGGAGATTCTTTCATATCTGTGGAGAACGTTGTTCGCTTCTTGGGCGTGTTGTTTGATAGCAAGTTAACCTTCCTTCCGCACGTAATATATCTTCGGCGGAAGTCCGAGCAGGCTCTTAACTTGCTGAAAGTTCTATCCAACACGTCCTGGGGAGCTGAACGAGCTACCATGCTCCGGGCTTATCGCGCGGTCATTCGATCGAAAATGGATTATGGATGCGCCGTGTACGGTTCCGCACGCTTATCCGTGCTACGGAAACTCGACACGATTCATCATTCCGCCCTTCGAATCTGTTCTGGTGCTTTCAGGACATCTCCCATTAAGAGTTTATATGTCATCTGCGGTGAGCCTTCTTTACCATCTACTCGCAAGCAATTGTCGCTTCAGTTGTATTACCGTATCCTATCGCAACCTAATCACCCACTCCATGCTGTTCTTCTTGACAGTCAGTTTGACCGACTTTTTGAAAATCGGCCATCTTGCATTCCACCTTTCGGACTTCGCATGAGGACGTTACTTACTTCGTCTCTGCTCTGTGATGTGCATGTCATGCTGCAACCGACTTTGCATTCTCCACCTTGGCGAAACCACAAGATTTCGTACTTGCGCCCCTTCCAGGGCTTTGCAAAATCGAATATGGATCCTGTCATTTTTCGCCAGCTTTTTGCGTCGCACCTCGCTAGTTACCCTAGCTATGTTGATGTTTATACCGACGGCTCAAAAACAGAAGATCATGTTGGGTGTGCCTACGTCTGTGGCAGGGATTTTAGGAGCTATTCACTTCCCGACTGTTTTTCTGTCTTTTCAGCAGAGTTTGTGGCTGTACATGAAGCTCTGAAGTATATCTTCCGGCAGAGAGATAGGCGTTTTATAGTGCATACAGATTCCATCAGCGTTTTAGAGACCTTGGAGAATGGCGAAGTGTCACACTCCCATTCCCTTTATCTCCGGTGTTGGATCTGCATCGTCGCCTTTGTCGTCGTGGCTTCAGTGTCCTTTTCTGCTGGGTGCCTGGTCATGTCGGCATATCGGGTAACGAGCAGGCAGATGCTGCGGCTAAAGGTGCTGTGCAGCGGCTGAATCAGCATGTGCCTATCAGTGATGTGAAGTCCGCTGTGAAAATGTTAGTTAGGAATGAATGGCAAGTAGATTGGGATCTGCAGGATACTAATAAGCTGCGACAGGTTAAACCAGGTATTGGTGCTTGGCCATCAGCTCATCTGCGTCGTGCAGACGTCATACTCACACGGTTGAGAATCGGGCATTCCCTTTTGACGCATCGACATTTGTTGATGGGTGAGGATGCCCCTCTCTGTCAACATTGTAAGGCGCCACTTTCAGTTCGACATATTTTGACGTCTTGCCCTTCGCTTCAAAGCCCACTATAATAGGTTTTTTGGCTCCAGTTCACCTATCTTATCTGAACTGCTGGGGGAGCCCCCCCATCCTGCTCTGTTTGCCTTCTTATTTTTTACTGGTTTTATACACAGTCTGTGCTTTAGCAATTGATTTTATCGTTAAACTTTTATTGCGTTTTACAAATATCTTTTTTTTTATAATCTTTTTATCAATTTTATGTATCATCGTTTTTACCACCTTATATATCACCGTTTTTTATGACTTTTACATATCATCTTTCTATATTACCTTGTATATATCATTCTAACATATTTATACATAATTTTTATCATCCCTTTTATTCAGTTTTTTACGGTTACTCGTTTTTATATTTATTAGTGTTGGTGATAAATCTGTTTTTTCACCGTTGGTTCGAGCGTGGCGACTCTATGTAATCTGTTCTTGCTTTAGTCTTGTGTTTGGCGCTTTATATCCTATTTTGGATCCTCCGCCATAAAACGCCAACCAACCAACCTGTCTCAAGTTCATAAGGCTCATCTGTAATAGGTCTGTTTTTTAGAAAGTCTTTACGAGTCAATTTTGAGGGGATGGGTTCAGATTGCTTTTTGGTTCGTTTACATTGTGGCAAATTTTGCAAATTTGAGATCTGGTCATTAGCAGATTTGGAAGAGTTTCCAGGATTGGCGGTTTGCGTGCTTGTTTTATTTTTATTGTTCCTTTTGGGTTTTGGTTTCTCGTTCGTTCCATTCTGGGAATCTGAGAGTATTAGTTTTGGTGTCCTATTGTTCATACTTTTCTGTGGGCTATTAGAAAGCAGACTCGAATCAGTTTGTGTGGAGGCAGTGCACATGATTTTTTGGGAGGCAGCAACAGAAGCATATGAAACTCCGACTCTGGGAGTTCTAGCCACAACCTGTTTTCGCGCTTCCATATACGAGATGTTTTTGTGAGCCTTAAGAGTTTGTATTTCTTTTTCTACTTTCCATTTGGGACACGAGCGTGAATATGACGTATGGTCACCTTTGCAATTGACACATTTTGGTGCCAAGTTGCAAGTGTCTGAGATATGATCAGATTGGCCACAACGAGCACAGACTGGGGAACCACGACAAGATGCTTTCGAGTGTCCAAAGAGTTGGCACTGAAAGCGTCTGAGAGGATTCTGTACATATGGTCTAGTAGGGCACTGAAGGTAGCCCGCTATGACAAAAGGTTGTAGCTTCGGTGTGTCGAATGTCAGGATGAGATGTTTAGTAGGGAGGAATTTCCCGTCCCGACGGATTGTTATACGACGCACAGCAGACACAAGTTGGTCCTGTAGATGTTCCAAAATCTCCTGTTCAGATGTATGGAGGAGATCACCTTCCGATATGACACCTCTGGAAGTATTAAGGTAACCGTTCGGAGTTACGGTTATGGCCATGCTCCCGAACATATTGATTTTAAGTAATTTCTCAGCCTGTGCTGCATCGAAAGTCTCTACCAACAGATCTCCAGAACGGAGCTTTTTAACCGATTTAACGTGTCTGATAGATGCATTTAATATTTTATTTATTAGAAATGGTGACACCATACCAAAATTTCCTTCTTTCCGCTTCAACAGAAAAAAACGCGACATATGTTGTTCTCTCGAAGGGAGAGAAAGAGTTTCATTAGATGAGCGATCCGCCCAGGAAGCTGTAACTAAATTTCTATTAGTTGCAGCCATGATTACTTTTTAAGAAACACGGATTACTTCCAGTTCGATTCGGGGCCCCCGCCAGACCCCGTCGTTCCACACTTTTCTAACATGACCAGTGTAACCGCCGGATTCTTCGTAACTAAATGACAGACGCCGGGAGGTAACGTGCACCTGGTGCACGGTCCCCGACAGAATCGAGAAGGATTTTTCGCTACCTCGCGACGTCTGCCATGAAGATAAACGCAACCAAGGGCCTCTACCTCTGGGATCGTTTAAGGAGAACGTACCTCAACCATTACCAACATGGAAACGCCACTCCTCTCCACCAACACAACCCCAACAGGGTCCGTTCAACAGGGAGAGCCTGTATGTTGACTGCTGTGAGGCTCCATTAAATCTAAGACCCGAGACATTGTCTCTAAACTATTAATTTAGAATTTTATCTCATACTAATCATCCTATGCATAATTATACTCTCAGCCCTTACCTCACTGGCTTATACCAGTGTCGGTCTTCTTTCATTCAACCTTTTCATTCACGGACCCAACAAATGTTAACAAATCTGGATTTTAGCAATATAGATATAATGGTAGCTGACTATAATTTTTCGCCTTGGAATACCCCAGGATTTCAATTTTTAAATCCTTTTAATTTTTATGACAAAGACTCCACTGCAGATATCATTTATCAATCAAATTTTTATGCATCACAGACAATGCTTTTGCTGATATAGTCCAATTTTTACAGATGGGTCCAAGTCAATCAACTACGTAGGCTGTGCTTTTGTCGGTGAGGATATTTCATATAGCTACAAACTACACAATGCTTTCTCTATATACTCCGCTGAGCTAATAGCTATATTTAAAGCTCTCGAACATGTATATGAAAAACCTAGAAGAAAATACATCTTTTATACAGACTCCTTGAGTGCTCTACAGTCTTTGTCTTACCCTCATCAACATAGTCACCCTCTGATTTTCAGAATTCTTTCGTTATTGGACACTCTCTTCTGATGGATTCTCAATTTTATTTTATTGGATCCCGTCTCACGTGGGGATTAGTGGAAACGAACTCGCTGTCAAAGCAGCAAAGTCTGCAAGCAACATCCTTGATTTTCCCATCCCTTACTGTGATGCAAAGAAATATTTAAATTATCTCATTCATCTTAAGTGGCAGAGTTCCTGGGATATCCTTAACTCAAATAAATTAAATTCGATCAAGCACAACATTGAATACTGGCCCCCACTTACTTCAAGAAGGCATGATATTATAATAACTAGACTCCGCATTGGTAATACTCGTTTTACGCACCGGCACCTGCTACTTGCAGAGCCAGCCCCTTTTTGTCAGAACTGCAAAACCTTCATGACTGTAAAACACATTCTCATTGATTGCCCAGATTTTAATCACCCACGTCGCCATTTTTTTCATTTTAATATAATAAATATGAAGGATTTGCTGAGCTCTCGTCCCCATCAGAACATTTTTATTTATTTAAAACGTATTGGGTTCTATGCCCATATTTAGTTTTGTTTTTGTTCCTGTTAAGCTTTGTTGCTTTCGCTCCAGTTTAATTTTTTTAATGTTATCTTTAACTTTTCTACTCTGTTGTGTTGCTGTTTTCTGTTCTTGTCTTTGTTTTTTCGCTTATATTATTATTTTAACCTTTATCGTAGTCTTTTTTAGTATTTTTCGCCTTCTACCCTCTGTCTGGCACAATATGTCCCATGAGGAAACATTGCCAATAAACTCCATCCTACCAACCAACCAACCAATGGACAGCAGCGCTTTCGCTGTCGGGCAAACCACCGCAGCTGTCTTCGAAAGAAAGAATGTCGAAAGTACCCCACGCGTTTCCTCCCCCGACGAATTTAGTGCTCTTCGAAAGGAGATAGTCGCTTTGAGTAAACAAATAGAACGTCTCTCCCGCATTCGGAACAGAGGCCGTTTTCAGGGGAACACAAACAAACAGCGCAATTTTTCTCGCGGGCGCTCCGGTGACCGCAAAAGAGCTTATTCTTACTACCATTCCCGGTTTGGAAAAACAGCACTAAAATGCCAATCACTCTGCTCTTATAATGCTAATAACGATCAGGAAAACTCTCAGTAGCGGCTGTCGATCGAAATTCATCGGCGACAGTCGCACAATCATATCGTTTGCATGTACATGATACGAAAAACCATTTTAATTTTTTGATTGATTCAGGCTCAGATGTCTGTTGTATATCTGTCCCCATTAATCTAAAAAACCCAAAGCCCGATTCTCTGAAATTATTTGCAGCTAACAATTCAAAAATATACCCTTTCGGATCGAAATTAATGAATGTGGACTTAGGTCTTAGACGAAATTTCACATGGAAATTTTTAATAGCTAAAGTTCCTGTCCCTATAATAGGAGCAGACTTCCTACAGCATTTCGACCTTTTAATAGACCTTAAACGGCGCAAACTGATAGACAATATCACTAAGCTTAGCTAACCTGGGAAAATTTCAAAATCTTCAAATTATTTTT
The DNA here is from genome assembly GCA_907164885.2 of Dolomedes plantarius. NCBI lineage: Eukaryota > Metazoa > Arthropoda > Arachnida > Araneae > Dolomedidae > Dolomedes > Dolomedes plantarius. The sequence continues at coordinate 13,411,645 of OU015499.1, forward strand.
CCGTAAAACTTATATCTGGCGATTAATATACCACAGAATCTTAGCAGAATTCCCAGAGTTAACAAAAGTAGCCTTCGGCGTAAAGCGTAATGGAGCGTTTTCATTAAACAATAGGTGTGCAAGAGTCAACCGGGTGTGCCCAATTCGTAAACGGGTTAACAGGACGTCTTACTTCCTGTTTACGAGTGGGGACCATGAAGATATCGTCGGTTTAATGCTATAAAGTTTGTTACACACCTGCATGCGCCAATGCTCTTGCTAGTTTGTATATATTAGATTTTTTACAGCATGTTTCAAGTCACACAGTGGTAAGGGCTCATTCATAAAATCAGACGAGGCTTTTGCGGATTCATCAGCTAATTCATTGCCCTTGATTCCCACATGACTGGGAATCCAGCAGAACAAAACACTATACCCACGACATTGCAAACCATGCTTCAAAGTAATCACTTCTAAGACAAGAGGGTGATTATTTCCGTCCGATTCTAAGGCTTCCAAGGCGCTTAGGGAATCGGTGTAAAGTATGAAACGTGAGGTTGTTTGTCGGGAGATGTATTTCAGAGCTTCACGAATGGCTACAAGCTCGGCAGTGCATATCGAAGCAAAACTATGTAGGCTTCGATTAAGTACCTCATTCTGGCATACTAAAGCGCAGCCCACGTGGTCTGCTGATTTCGAGCCATCTGTATACACATCTATATACCTAGAGAAAAGGGCACGATGAGATTCAAAAAGCTGTTTGTAAACAATGGCAGGAGTGTTTGACTTATTGAATCCGGCAAAAGGACGCAAGTATGAAAAACGAGGCGTTCTCCAAGGTGGGAACACATACATTGGTGTTGACTGAACCTCAATCTTCTCCAGCTCTGAGTCCCGCACGATATTTCGCACACGCAGTCCAAACGGTGGGACACAAGACGGACGATGGCTGTACAAAATATCAGGTTGACTATCTAGCAGGAGGTCATGCAAAGGATGCGAAGGATGGGAGAGAACGCGAAAATAGTACTCTAGCGACAACTGACGACGAATGGAATCTAAGGATGGTTCTGAGCAAGTTACATACAGACTTTCCACGGATGAGGTACGAAATGCACCTGAACATATGCGGAGACCCGCGTGGTGCACAGTATCTAAGCGCCGTAAAACCGACTGCAGCGCAGACCCATAAGCCGGGCAACCGTAGTCCAATTTAGAGCGGATGACTGCTCGGTAGATACGCAACATGGACGTGCAATCCGCACCCCAAGAAGTATTTGACAGTACCTTTAGTAGGTTTAGGGATTTCTGGCACTTCTTCCGAATATGGTTTATATGCGGAAGGAAAGTCAGTTTCCTGTCAAATATTACGTCTAAAAACCGTGCAGAGTCCACAACATTTATTCGGGATGTTCCAAGGAAAACTTCGGGGTCTAGGTGAAGTCCACGTCGCCTGCAAAAGTGCACACAGCAAGTTTTCTCCGTGGAAAAGCTAAATCCACTTTCGCCACACCACTTTATTATCCGATTTATAGCCGTCTGAAGTTGTCGCTCAATAAAACGCAAATCTTTACCCTCACACATTATTTGCAAGTCATCGACGTAGAGCCAACCATTAACTGCAGGAGGTAAATGCTGTAAAATGGCATTCATCTTAAGAGAGAAAAGGGTGAAAATTAGCACACTCCCTTGAGGCACTCCTTCCTCTTGAATAAAATTGTCAGATAAAGTTGATCCAATACGGACATTAAAATTACGCGTGGCAAAAAGTTTTGAATAAAAATGGGGAGATTTCCCCTAAAATTCATATTGTATAGATCCCGCAAGATACCGTATCGCCATGTACGATCGTATGCTATTTCGATGTCGAAAAACATCGAAACCATATGATTTCTTCTGACAAAAAGCACTCCTAACTTTGGATTCTAGAGCGACGATGTTATCAATCGTCGATCTACCACGACGAAAACCACTTTGGAAGGGTGAAAAACAGCCGTTGCTCTCTAGTACGTGGACAAGACGAGCATTGCACATTTTTTCTATCACCTTACACATACAGCTGGTAAGGGCGATGGGTCGGTAGTTGGTAGCATTCGTCGCATCTTTTCCAGGTTTAGGGAAAGGGATAACAGTTGCTTTTCGCCAGGACACAGGGAACGTGTGAGACTTCGATATTCTATTGTACAGGTGTAGGAGGTGTATTAGAGAATCCTGTGACAGATGGGAGAGCATACAGTAGGAAACTTCGTCTGGCCCCGGGGAGGAATTTTTAACTTCTCGGAGGCAGCGGAGAAGCTCAGTCATGGTAAAATCGCAGTTATAGGGAAATGTGGTTCGATTTTTGAAACGTAGACGATGGGATTCAGCGCGTCGTTTATAATGCAAGAAAGGGCAAGGGTAGGAATCAGCACAGGAAGCGGCAGCAATCTGGCGACCAATAGTGTTAGCGATATCTAACGGCGAACCGATATCGACACCATTCTCTTTCAGACAGGAAACAAACTGCTCACTGTAAATCCCCATTGCTCGTTTCGCTCGAGACCATAACTCCTTAGAAGTAGTGGACGTGGAGATGCTAGAAACATACGTTTCCCACGACTAGCGCTGACTACGGAGACGCACTCTTCTAGCGTTCGCCTTTGCTTGTTTGAAGGCAATATAATTGGTGGTAGTTGGGTACCTGCGAAACATATTCCATAATTTCTTTTGTTTCTTTATGGCATTCCGACATTCTTCGTTCCACCAAGGCTTACGGTGTCTTGGAGGAAAGGGAGAAGATTTAGGAATAGACATATCGGCTGCCTGCACGATTATATTCGTGACGGTGTCAACCGCATCATCAATGTTACCATCAACCATGCTCCTTGTAATCACAGCCTGTGAGGTGAACTTTTCCCAGTCAGCCGCTTCAAACATGTACCGGCGTGGCCGGGACGGCGCAGGACCATTGGTATCACCTAAATAGGTCACAAAAAGTGGAAAATGGTCACTATTTCTAAGGTCATTTCCCACGAAACAGTTCAAAAAAGGTAGGAGCGATGGTGAGCAGATGGCTAGGTCGATGCTATGGAAAGTGCGGGTCGGCTCGTGGAAGTATGTTTCCTCTCCGTTATTCAGGAGGCAGAGACAGTGGTAGGACAGCAACTGTTCTATCTGCCGCCCACGAGAGTTGGTATCTTTACTTCCCCAAAGCGCACTATGACCATTAAAGTCACCTATCAGAATAAAAGGTGAAGGCAGCTGATTGACAAAATCGTCTTAAAGGTTCTGATCGATGCACTCATTAGGTGGCAGATAAACAACGCAGATGCAGATTAGACGCCTGATATGGATCCGAACAGCTACAGCTTGCAAGGTGGTATGCAAGGGGACAACGGTTGATGGATAGACATGGGAAGTGAAGATAGCTACACCTCCCGAAACTCTCTCACCGGCATCGTTGTCTTTTCGAACACAATGGTAGCGACGGATCTTAGACATATGAGTGCACTTCAGATATGTTTCCTGAAGTGCAACAACCGCGGGGTTGTGTTCAGCCACAAGGGCCTTCACATCAGAAAAGTTACGGCGGAAGCCACGGCAGTTCCACGAAACAAGGGCCATTATGGCAAAGAAAGAGAAGAAGAGACCGGTTGGCCTCTACCTGCGGGATGAGATGATATGCAACCTACGGAAGGAGGAGTTACAGGCTCCTCAAATGTTATGTCATGGTCCGAGTCATCGGACACGTACAATTTTAAGGAATTCTCCTCACAGAGGAGCTTCCGGAAAGATTGAGGGTTTTTATAAATATTTTTTTCGTTTTTGTTTTTCCTAGTAATGCCAATGCATTTCCTAGGAATTGCTATTTTCTTCTTATTCGGGTTTGGAGGTATTGGTGCATCAGTGGTAATATGATAGGAACATGACTGCTGAGATTGGTTGTTTTTAGAGCTGGAATGTTGGGGAGACCGTCTGCTTTTAGTTCCACGCACAGAAAGGGAAGTCGCAGGTATAGTTTTAGCTGGTATAGGCTCGTCTGTCTGCGTGTAAGCAGAGCACATAATTTTTTTGGTAGCGGCAACAGAAGCATACGAGACACCGACTCGGGGGCTCCTAGCTTCTACCTGTTTGCGCGCTTCTAGGTAAGTTATATTATTGTGAGCCCTGACAGTTTGGATTTCCTTTTCCACTTTCCACTTCGGACATGATCGTGAGTAAGAGGCGTCGTCTCCTTGGCAGTTAACACATTTAGCTGGTAAATCACAACTTTCTGATGCATGATCACGCTGGCCACAACGTGCACAGACCATGGAACCACGGCACGATGCTTTCGAGTGTCCAAAACGTTGCACTGAAAGCAACGGAGAGGGTTCGGCACGTAAGGTCTGATGGGGCATCGAAGGTACCCAACTATGAGACATCTTGAAAGTTCAAGTGTGTCGAAAGTCAGGATGAGATGCTTTGTGGGAAGTATCTTCCCATCCCGACGGATGTTAATTCGACGAACACCAGACACAAGTTGGTCTCTCAAATGCTCCAAGATCTCCTCTTCGGAGGTATGCAGCAAGTTAGGTTCCGAAATTACACCACGTGATGAATTCAAATAGGCATGTGGAATAATACTTACAGCCATGTTCCCAAACGCTTCGACTTTTAATAACTGTGCAGCTTGTACTGCAGTCGCTACTTCTAAAAGTAGGTCACTTGAGCGTAGTTTTTTAACGGATTGAACAGTTCCAATTAAACCATGAAGTGATTTTTGAATGAAGAAAGGCGACACCTTACTAAATGTACCTTCCTTTCGTTTTATTATGAAAAAACGTGACGTCTGATGAGAAGATGATTGATGAGAAGAAAAAGAAGAATTATCCATAAAAAAGGGGGAAATATTCAGTTCTCGGCGGCACCACCCACCACCGAGCCCAACAAGGGGATGCAAATACTTGCACCAGTGCTCACCGAGAACTATACGCACACGAAACGACCCTGAAGCAGACCTCCACCCTTAACGAGATGCCCAGAAGCCGAAACGATAGCTTGGTTCCTAGCCGAAGACAAAGTCAGCGACCAGCCGATGGGTACATTAGGGAACCACTAAGTACCTCCCGTTTACCCGAAGCGGGGGCCAAAGCAGTGTGTTGGGCAACCAAAACTGACCCTCAACTACCAGGATTCCCTTTTCCGGGGACACGGGTCTCCACGCACGGCAAACACGTGGGTGATAAAGACCCGAATAGTAGCAAGAGGCGACAGAACGGCAACAGCTACTAGAGGGGTGCCCTCGCCTCCGAAGAGGAACCACACCGAGGGAGAAAAGAAAGAAAAAGTAAAGGAAGAGAGGAGAGGAAAAAGGAAAGGAGAGATAGTTCGCTGGGGTACCTCGGGATTGCGACACCCGTGTTTACCTAAAGAAGGTAAACCCCCTGAGGGGTAACTTGCTTATGGATCCGAGCAATCCTGATTTACAAGAACTTTCGCGAAAATATTCGCTCATACAACAGTGCGGTTTCATTTGCATCAATGGGAGCAAAAGTTCTTGATTTTAATAGTAGAGAACCTTATATTTTCAAAGTCCATGGTAAAATTTGTCATCGTACAAGCCACATTCAACCACTGAATGGCGAAGCTCCCCAGTTTGCTCAGCTGTATGTCATTGACAGTACTCAAGCTACTGATATAAGAGTTACTCATCCAGCTAATGAGCAATGCTTCTCGCATGTTTTAGATCAGACTGATAGATTTTTCAGGCAGCACAATCGGCTAACAAATACATACTGCATGCTTAGGGAGGTTCAAGCTCGAGCAATTCAAGAAGCTAGTGAAGCAGGAGCGGATATTCCTTTCGTAAATATGGTGTTCCGACAAGACCGACACTCTGATCAGCGCCGATACAATGCACCAACCGCCAATGAAATTGCCATGGTCTTTGTGAATAGTGACGGAGAACCTCCATTTGAACGTGACATCCGTGTCTATCCTTTCAATCCAGAAAATCCTTTGCAACCATTTATTAATATTAATATCTTCAGCCCAAACTTGCATCAAATGGCTTATCCCATTTTGTTTCCCTATGGCGAGCCAGGTTGGCAACCGAACTGGAGTTGTGAAGCTTATGATGGAGCACAAGCAAATCGCAGCAGAGTGAATGTTACAATGCTTCAATACAAAGTTGCTTTGACTGCCATTCGAGATGAATTTAATCCAATAATTAGTGCAGGAAAACTTTGTCAGCAGTGGATTGTTGATTCATATCTTCAGGTATAAGCAAATAATCTCAATTTCATCAAAATGCATCACCAGCAGTTAAGAACTGAGCTCTATCAAGGACTTGCAGATCATTTTGAAATTTGGAATGAAAATGCTGGAATGCGAGCAGGAATTCCAATAATTTTGCCTTCGTCATTCGAAGGATCACCAGGAAATATGAGAGAACGATGTGCTGATGCCATGTCCATATTTGCTAAATTTGGTGCACCAGATCTTTTTATAACATTCACGGCGAATCCAAAGTGGCGAGAAATCACTGAAAATTTACGACCAGGAGAACAAACACATGACCGTCCTGATTTGGTGGCACGAGTCTTTAAGTTGAAACTAAAATCTCTTATGGAAGATCTGGTTGTTCACAGTGTCTTTGGAAAAGCTACAGCTCATGTTTATACTGTGGAATTCCAAAAACGAGGACTGCCGCATGCTCACATTTTAATTGTTCTACGAGTAGAAGACAAATTTTCAACTGCTGAGCGTATTGATCAATTTGTGTGTGCTGAGATTCCATTGCCTGATCAAAATCCACGCTTGCATGAAATTGTAACAAAATGCATGTTGCATGGACCATGTGGTATTGATAATCTCGGAGCACCTTGCATGGAACATGGGAAATGTAAAAAGCAGTTTCCCAAGCAACTTCAAACAGAAACAACTATCAACATTAATGGCTATCCATTGTACCGTAGACGCTTAAATGTAACAGTTGAAGTTAGAGGTAGATCAATGGATAGTAGATATGTGGTTCCATACAATCCATATCTGTTGCTTAAATACAATGCACACATTAATGTTGAAGTTTGTACCTCTATGCGTGCAATTAAATATATTTACAAATATATTTATAAGGGATTTGACTGTTTGACCCTCTTTTATTTTTCCCGTTGCTATCCCCTTTTGCGAGGTTTAACTTTTAATTTTGTTTAATTTCGACTTGGTGGCAAATTAGTCATTGCGCTCGTCCTCCGGACTTAGTGCTAGCGGGATTGTTATGGCGAGACCTTTTATCTTTCTCTTGCTGATACGCGAAAGCGTGGGGGGCTGATGTGGAGTTTAGAGTTTTGAAAATATGACTTCGACTCTGATTTCATATAGAAATGTATGTCAGCTAGTGAAACACAGAGTAAATCAGCGATAAGTCTGTTTATTCAAGGGCAGAAACATCTGCATTCTTTCCCTTTTACGATAGCCACTCTGCAGTTGTAATCCCGCCAGTAATTCGGTAAGCGAAACTACAGGAAGAGGAGGGAGGGGAGGGGAAAGGTCCACCAAACGCTCGAGGAGAACAAGTAAAAGCATGAACAGTATAGCATATGCGCACCCGAGAACAAGGGGAAAGGTCAGTTCAGGGTCGAGCCGGAAGATGCATTTCCACACGCAGGTGGAAGGGAAGTCATTTCATCTAATTCACCTATTTGAGTGTTTATCACAAGTTAAAAATTCGCTTTTAAGAAATCATTAGGTACATCATGTCGAGCAAGCGTAAAGCATTCTGAATCGAAGAAAAAGTAAATATCATAAGAGAAATACAAAATGGAGGTAGCCAAGTTGACAATTGCCGAAAAAAAGATTTATCGAAATCTACAGTTGGAACAATATGGAAAAACAGAGAAAGCATACTTTCTGCTTTCGAGAAAAATTTGAACTCCCCAAAAAAATTAAGAAAAGCTGACCATCAAGATGTGGAAGAAGCTTTATTAAAATGGTTCAGCATTCAAATAAGCCAAAATGTACTAATTTTTGGGCAAATGCTTCAGTCAAAAGCTGATGAATTTGCCAGTAAATTTGGAATTCCATTTTCGTGTTCTAATGGATGGTAAGACAGATTCAAGAAGCGGAACAACATATCTTCCGGATAAATTGTCGGAGAATCGGGAGATGTTTCAACATCCAACATCGATACGTGGAAAGAAAATATTTGGAATGACATCTCTAGTGAATATGAAGAGAATGACATATTTAATGCAGATGAAGCTGCACTATTTTACAAGATCACACCAAACCAGACATTAAAATTTAATGGAGAGAAATGTAATGGCGGAAAATTGTCGAAAGACAGAATCACATTTCTTGTGTGTGCAAATATGAGTAGAACTGAACGTCGTAAACTGCTAGTAATTGGAAAATCTAAACACCCCAGATGCTTCAAAAATATCAAACGGCTTCCTGTTTCTTATGAAGCCAACCGTAAGGCGTGGATGACTAAGGAACTGTTTGAAAAAGAACTTCGAAAGTGGGATCGTGAACTTTCAGCTAAAAAACGGAAAATTCTACTTCTGCTTGACAATTGTAGTGCACACAAAAACGATAAACAGTTACAATCGATTAGAATTGTACTCTTTCCCCCGAATGCAACTTCTGTAGTACAGCCTATGGACCAGGGTGTCATCAGAAGCCTTAAATGTTATTACAGGAAGCAGCTCAGTTTACGAATTTTAGAAGGATATGATAAAAATGTAAAATGTGACGTTTCTCTTCTTGATGCACTTATAATGCTCGAAAAATCTTGGCGGCTTGTTACGGATTCTACAATTAGAAAATGTTTCCGACATGCTGGCCTAGCAAAGAATGTTGAAGAAGATGATGAAGATTTACCTATCGCGATGTGGATAGAAAAACACAATATTTCCTCATTCTTGTATTGTAACATGCAACTGTTCGAAACATTTGATGATGAAATCATTACATGTGAAAATCCGACTGATGAAGATATTGTGGAAGAAATTAAAATGAATCATTCTGAAATCGAAGATTCTGCATCTGATGCTGATGAAGAGGTGCACATAAATGATGAAATTCCCACCATCTTAGATGCTACAACAGCAATGCGTGTAATTAATAAGTTTTTTTCCACACTAACAGTGGAAGAAAGAGTGTTGCAGTCATTTGACGTACTGGACAAAGAAATTCATATAATGTTTTTGAAATCGGTATCACGTCAGCAGAAGATTACCGCTTATTTCTGTAACAAAACAGTGAGCAAGAATTAACGGTAAAATGAATTTATATCCATTTGTCTTTCATTTTTAATTAGTTTAATTATTATTGTATCAATTTAATGTTATCGATTTCAGTCAATTTAATTCATTAATGGTCATTTTTAATAGATTTTATCGTTTTTTAATACATTATTATTGGATATACATAGCAACTAATGAGTTATACATTTTGTGAAAATATTTCTCTTAACGGTTCGGATATAGCGAGAAAACCCTTTGGTCCCTTGAAGTTCGTTATAACGGGGTTCGACTGTAGATAGGTGCACACGGTGCCCAGAGGCCATCACAATCCCAGACATCACTGCACAGACAGTAGCGCAGAAGTGTTTTACCCACTGGATTGCTAGATTCGGCTGTCCTGTCTGCATCACCACTGACCAGGGCAGGCAGTTTGAAAGTGATTTACTTCGTGCCTTTTCTCAGCTACTAGGCATAAAGAAAAGCAGAGCTTCCCCGTACTATCCCCAGACAAAGGGCCTGATAGAGGAATTCCACCGCCCATTGACGGCAGCCCTGAAAGCCTACAACACAGATCAGTGGACTATAGCACTGCTCAACTTGCTGCTAGGTTTCCTTTCCGTCTTCAAAGAGGATCTCGGTGCGACGACCGCTGAACAGGTATACGGCAAGTCTCTGCGACTCCCCGGAGAGTTCTTCGACCCAACACCGGTAGATGCCTCACCCAAAGAACTTGTGGAGCCATTTTGCAACAGTGAGACCAGTTTCAACATCCTGCCATGGACAGAGAGCGATTTTTCTGCACCCTCACCTCAACGTGTGCTCACATGTATTTGTTCTCCATGACGGCGTACGATAACCCCTCCAAGCCCCGTATGATGGACCTTACAAAGTACTCCTAAGACAAGAGAAAACCTTTGATCTGGAGACTAAGGGATCCACACAAACAATCTCCATCGATCGCCTCAAACCGGCTTTTAAAGCCATAGACAATTCATCTACTTCTCCTCAGCGTGCTAATACATCACTGAATATGCAAACAACCCGTACTTCTCAGTGTGCTGATACACCACCGAACATATAAACAACCCGCTCTGGGCGACTTCTTCTTCCTTAGAATGGCCGAACCGCTGGCATTGAAAACAGCGCAGCGGATTCGGTATGTAGGGTCTCACAGGACAGCGCAAGTAGGCAGCTTTAATATGTGTCGGGAGATTGGGGGTGTCAAAGGTCAATATAAGATGCTTGGTGGGAAACACATTACCATCCCGGCGTATTGTTATTCGGCATACATTTATTACATTTTGTTCGCTTAAATTTTCCAAAATTTCAGGCTCAGGAACGTTAAAAAGTTCCGGCTCCGAAATCACTCCTCTTGAAGTATTTAGTGTTTTATAAGGTGTGACACTTACAGAAAAATTGCCGAATGTGGTAATTTTAGATAAGATGGATGCCTGATCGGCCGAGAAAATCTCTACCATAAGGTCACCCCACTGCAATTTTCGAATTGAGGACACATCTCCTATGGTTGACTGAATAGTCTTCTGAATGAAAAATGGCGAAACAGATTTAAAGGTGTTGTCTTTAGCTTTTATAATGAAAAATTTGTTAAATTTAACAGTCTTGCACACTTGTTGCTCCTTCCGAGTAGAGGATGAATTACAATGGTTTTGCAGTGGTGATTTATCCCTCACCGTGGGATTTTGAGAAAAAGAATTCATATAAAGGGGCTTGAGATTCAGTTCCCGGCCGCACCACCCACCACGGAGCCCAACAAGGGGATGCACATACGTGCACCAGTGCTAACCGAGAACTATACGCGAACGAAACGACCCTGAAACGACCTCCACCCTTAACGAGATGTCCAGAAATCGAAACGATGACTTGGTTCCTAGCCGAAGACAAAGTGAACGGCCAGCCGATTGATACAATAGGGAACCACTATGTACCTCCCGTTTACCTGAAGCGGGGGCCAAAGCAGTGTATTGGGATACCAAAACTGTCCCTCAACTGCCAGGATTCCCTTTTCCAGCGACACGGGTCTCCACGCACGGCAAACACGTGGGTGATATACACGTCATTAGAAGCTAGAAGCAACAGAGAGGCAACAGCTTTTAATGAGGTGCCCTCGCCTCCGAAGAGGAACCACACCGAGGGAGAAAATAAAGAAAAAGGTACAGGAAAAGAAAGGGAAAGGAGAGATAGCTCGCTGGGGCACCTCGGGATTGCGACACCCGTGTTTACCTAAAGAAGGTAAACCCCCCGAGGGGCTGCGCGATTCAAATATGAGTCTGCGAACTGGTCGCGATTTACAGACATTGGAATCATTACCCAGGCTATGGTCGACGTTGATACCGATGATGCGGTTCGTCTTGTCTCCGATGTTATAATAGAAGCTCCCGATGCAGTTATTCCTAAGTGTTCACCAAATGGTCGAAGAAACTGGAAACCGTGGTGTAAACTCGAATGTCGAGAAGCCTTGAAAAAGCAAAGAAAACAGTAGGGGATATTTCGGTGATATCCCACGACTGCTAATTTCATTGCGTTTAAGCAAGCAAAATCTAACACTCGTAGAGTGCGTCAACGTTGTCAGAGAGAGTCTTGGCAAAAGTATGTTAAGGAATTGACATCATCCACTTCCAGTAAGCTGCTTTGGACGAAAGTGAAAAAATGCACGGGATGATATTCTGATCAACCTTTAAAATGCATCGTCCAAGATGGCGTTACCCTCTCTACCGTAGAGGACATTGGTAACGCAGTGTGTTGGGCAACCAAAACTGATCCTCAACTACCAGGATTCCCTTTTCCGGGGACACGGGTCTCCACGAACGGCAAACACGTGGGTGATAAAGACCCCAATAGTAGCAAGAAGCAACAGAACGGCCACAGCTACTAAAGTGGTGTCCTCGCCGCCGAAGAGGAACGACACCGAGGGTGAAAGGAAAGAAAAAGTAAAGGAAGAGAGGAGAGGGAAAAGGAAAGGAGCGATAGTTCGCTGAGGTACCTCGGGATTGCGACACCCGTGTTTACCTAAAGGAGGTGTTTACCTAAAGGAGGTAAACCCCCTGAGGGGGGAGAGAATATAAGGACGCACGGGACTACGGTCTCATGCCATCTTAACGTTGCTTGGAAGATCCGGTGCGTCAAAGATTAATATGAGGTGCTTCGTAGGAAGCATCTTCCCATCACGACGTATAGTAATGCGCTTTACAGATGAAACATTTTAATCCCGAAGATTTTCCAATATCTCATATTCTGTGGTTTCAAGAAAGTCATACTTAGAAATTAAACCACGCGACGAATTCAAATAATTGTGCGCTGATGCCTGAACGGGTTGGTTGGTTAATTGGGGTTTAATGGCGTAAGACGAACGCCGTTCGTTTGTATTATGAAGGTTCCGCAAAATATGTGGACTTCACTTCATTGTATCCTTGGGTAAGTTCTATTTATTTATGTCTTTGCAAATGATTTTTATTTGAAATAATCTCGGTTTTACGCCTCTTTAAAATACTTTTTAGGTGAATAAATACTGTAGGTACCCGACTGGACATCCCACAATAGTAACCAATAGTTTTGGAGACGTTGAGGAATATTTTGGGATCATAAAATGCAAAGTGTTACCCCCAAAAAGATTATACTTCCCTGTATTGCCGTACAGATCTAATGGAAAACTTATGTTTCCGTTATGTAAGAAATGTGTTGACACTTTGCAACAAACTGAATGTAACCATAGTGAAGAAGATCGTATGCTAACGGGAACATGGGTTACAGAAGAAGTGAAGATGGCGATTAAAAAAGGATACAAAGTTGTCAAAGTAAGAATATTTTACACTTTTTTTCTTAATTCTTCTAGTGTAATTTGTACGTTTTCTAAAATAAAAAAGAAGAAAATCGTGTTTCCTTACAGATTTATGAAGTTTATAATTTTGAATCCAAAAGTGACAGTCTATTTAAGTCCTATATAGACTTATTCCTAAAAGTAAAACAAGAAATTAGCGGCTGGCAGACTTCTTGTATAAAAACAGAAGCGAAAAATGAATATATAAAGAATTATGAAGAGCGGGAAGGTGTTGAATTTGACACAATGCTGATAATCATAAACCCCGGGAGAAGACAAGTCGCAAAACTAGCTTTAAATAGTTTTTGGGGACGGTATGTTTCTCCTTCTTGTTTTATTGATTGAAAAACAAAACTTTATGTATGCATTTATGTATCTTTTTTTAAAAATTTTAGCTGTGGAATGAACCTCAATAAACCACAGATTTCCTATGTGAATTCTGTACAGTCTTTCAACAAATTCATGTCAGATCGAACTAAAAGCGTAAGTTTTGTTTTTATTTAGTCTTATTAAGACTTTATTTAATATTTACTGTTAAACATTCGCATTTTTTTTACATTAAAGATATATACCTTCCATCAGAGGAAATTGCTGCAATTCACTGGCAAAGCAAGGATGATTTTACCCCCCAGGATGCCTGTACAAACATTTTTATTGCTTGTTTCACAACGTCGTGGCCGCGATTGAAGTTGCTTTCCGAAATGGAAAAACTAGGGAATGCTGTCTTGTATCACGATACGGACAGTATTATTTACGCAAGTGACGGAACAAATAATTCCCCCCCCCCCTAGGTAACTTTTTGGGTGAGTCCACCGATGAACTCGATGGGGATACAATAACGACTTTTGTGTCAAGTAATTTTTATTTATATTGTTTTATATATTTTTAGTACAACGCAATTTTAAATATATGTATATACGTGTGTGTGTGTGTGTGTTTGTAAATTTATTTATTTTAAATTTCTTATTTAGGTGGGGCTAAAAATTATGCGTATCGAACTTCAAGAGGAGAAACTGCTTGCAAGATGCGCGGTTTTTCGCTAAACTTTGCAAACAGCATGCGCCTTAATTTTGAATCGGTCAAGAGTTTGGTGTGCAGCACGGATAAGGAGACGACCATTCCAATATTTAACCCCAGCAAAATTACGACAGAACATAAGAGAAGAAAAGTTATTAATAAAGAAGAGACGAAGTTATACAGGGTGGTGTATGACAAAAGAGTCATACAACCAGATCTCACAACCCTACCCTATGGATTTTAAGATATTTTGGTACGTATTATTTTAACACATACTCTGAAAAAAAAATTATTGTTAGGAGTTATTTGCTTATAATATTCTTATTTCTTTTTCAGGTCCCTTTCATATTCTTTATAAAAAATTTTAAAAAAAATTGGCCCTGCACATATTGATGTAATAAGGATGTTAGGGTAATAAAGATTGAATTTTTAATACCATACTGTTTCTCTTTTATTTATTATTATATATTTTTTAAATGTATAAATAGGAATATATATATATATATATATATATGTATATATAAATAATTCACACTAATATCTGCAAAAACAATAATATTTTTATTCGATGAAGAAGAAAAAAAAATTACATATTTATTTTCACAATTTCAGCCAAGTCTTTGGAGATAATTTTCTTCTTGTAGGCCTTTTTGGTATTGCATAGATAGATTTTTTACCAGTTAAATAAGTATTTTTTATGAAATCTTGAGGAAAATTGTTAACATGTAGCATTTCTTGAAACTGATCGAAAGCATAGGGTCTTTTCATTCTACTTCTCAATAAAAAATTAATAAGTTCAATTATATCGGAACCAGGAATAACATTGCCTTTGTATACCAATTCTTTATTTTTAGTCCAACAAATATTTCGCTGTTTTAAAAATTTAATTATTTTCTGAGCTTGTTTTTGATATTTCGAAGGTACAGATTCTAGAATTCTTTTTTCTATATCATGACTATATTCATGAGAACTTTCGAGAAATTTTTCTTTATTTTCTTCATCATGATCATTTTCAGAAGGGGTCTTAGGAAGTGATTCTTCTGGGGGTTGAACAGCATTCACATCTGGGAATGAGACATATTTTTGCAGAATCTCTATGTATAACTTGGCCTTTTCATCATCATCCATATGAATGTTTTTTCTTCTCAAAATACTTTGAATCTGTGAATCTAAATCACTCAAATATTCATTCTCAAATTCCTGCATACGGTCTATGGGTACCAAAGCAAATTTTTTAACTGTGCTGCATGAATGAGGGATGATGTCACACTGACAGGAAGGAGAAATGATAAGAATCCTTCACCTTTTGGGATAAATAGTCTTCTTTTTTTAAAGAGCGGAACTCTTTTCTGGGCAAGTTTTCTTAATGTTCCTTTAAAAGGTGCTAGTTTAGTTTTGGTACGTTTACTGATTGGAATATTACCCTTTAAAAGATTTAAAACACATTCACAAACAGATTTAACAAGACTATTTGGGCTATATTTCAATATAGCAGCCTTTCTTCGACTTTTTCCTAAGAGTTTCAGGCATTGCACATCCTTCTGACAGGACATCCTGAATGGAAATGAGCTATTCTGTTTGAAAGTTTTGTTTTATATAAGCTGCGTAAACTGCAGCCTTCACTAGAGCACAGCAGTCAAATACTTGTGAATGATAAGAACAACATACCTTAAGTTTGTTTTTATTTAAAATTTTTATCTTAGGACAATCCAAATTTATAATATCGCGATCTAAAAGCTTTGCTATAAATGTTCTCTTTTCTAAACCTTTCACATAAATAGTAGAGTAAATCGAAGATAAGCACTGTAGAATAATACGCAAAGTACAATAGGGTAATGTACCCGTGCACCAGTCCAAATGGTGCCGATTTCTTATCACCCAAAAGAAAGACTTTTGTTGAGTTAGTGATAAATTCTTCCAAGAGTGAGGGGGTATAAATGACCAGCTGGCATGATGCCCTTCATTGATGGAATAAAAAGCCAATTATTTAACTATGTAACACATGGGATTTACCTGAAAACCTTGAAAATCGACCACAATCGGAGAACACATGTTTAGCTTTCGACGTCTGAGAGATAAATGTCTTAGCGTGGTTCGTATACATAATGTTTATCACTAGGAAATATCCCAGTGCGCAAACGTAAACGTTCAGTTGTCTCCGGTCTTAAATCCATTAGTAAGTAATTGAAAGGTATTGAGGTAGCATCATTAAAAATTTCTTGAAAAGCTTTACTTTTTCCAGGGAACATCTGTCTAGCTAGATGTATGATTTGACTTTTATCTCGAGGGTTTTTGTATAGCACAAGATAATGTGAATTTAAATGAACGTTTCGCATTTCTTTACCTTGATGAAACAAATTTTGCGTTATAAAGATGACTGAAAGATTTCGGTGATGACTTCCTTTAGTAAAAAGATTGCTTAGACGATTATCATTAGCTAACTCCGCCATTAAATCATCTAAAATAATTAAAGCATTTTGAATGGAACTAAGATTAGAGGGTAAACCTTCTTCAAACTGTACATTTTTCATTGAATTAAAAAGGGGCTGGTAACTTCCATAGCAGTAAATAATATTCGTCGGCATAGGTTCTAACATTTTATGATCAATCAGTTTCTTGACAAAAATAGTTTTCCCTGATCCCGTAGGACCGTTGTGAAGACACGTAGAGGGGTGAACTAGTTTGGGCAGTTCCATTTTTAAAATGAGAAAAATTTGTGAAAACGTCGACTTTTATACGTTTTAGATTTTCTTTTTAAATTCATTTAAAATACAACACACACACACATATGGAAGGAAGAGGCCTTTTTTTAAAAAACACTTTATTATTTTTTTGAAAACCATGCTTACACCATATCTTTTTTTGACAAATTGAAACAAACGAAAATCATTCTGTTTTAACAATAAATGAGTAATAGATTTCATACAGTGACCTTGACATCGTTTTACAATAAAATAAATACAGTATTGCCCACAGAAATTGGACGTGAGACTTTGTAGGGGTATCTTATTCCAGTGAATTCCATAATATCTCTTTATAAATCTTGTTATGTCTTCACCGTAGCTTTCGGGAAGTAATCCATAGGAATCGAAGAAATCAAGAGTATTTTTATCTGGAATATAAACAGCCAACCAGTGGGTTCCCTTTTCATCATGTTTATCCGTATTGAGCACTAATGCACATGGGAATGTTCGAATAGTAGGTATTTTGTCAGAAGGAAAAATACCAGCAAAATATCTCACAGAAATAGGTTCCTGAGATAAAATGATATGAATCTGTGATGAATTCATTAGTTTCCAAAATCATACAGGATATTTCGAGCTTTGTTGATTTCGATTAAATTTTCAAATTCAGCGTAGACCAATAATGAAACCGTTTGTTGTAAAACAGTTCCAAATTTTACTTCTAATCTGCGGTTGCTATGACGAATAATGTTTAAATGTTGACCATCGCACGAATCAGGTGACAAATCAAAGTGGAATAAAGTGTACCCCTTTGAAAAATCCGATCTCGTAAGATACAAGCCTTTGTTTTCTACATTATTGAATAAGTTTTGGTAAGCTCGAATAAAATGATTTTTATCAAAACGAGGTGTGATTGGAGGATGAGGCACGGGCTGACCATCGACGTACACCCCTATGAAATTAATATCATAATGCTTAAATTCAAACGGAGACTTTTTATAGTTGCCATTGAATGCGTCATTATCAACACAAGCGATCACGACGCGATTTGGCATCTGGACTGTAAAACTATTATCTTGTACAAAACTCATATTCCCAGCAGGAATAGAATAGGCTTTGCAGAGTACTCTATTAATACGATATTTGGCTGTTGTTTTTTCTAAACTTTTCGCATGTCCCAAAACAACACCAGGACTGACCCTAACTTTTCGAACAAAAAAGGAAACATGCCCCAATGCCAGTTTAAATTCATCTCCGTCACCTAACAAACAAAATTCTGGTTTACTGCATATAAGTTTAATTTTTACGTCCACCATATTGAGAACAATTCTTTCCTGATGAAACATGTCCAAGTGCAATCGTCCGATCATGTCTACGGAAGCGGCGAGTTTGAACATTTCTGACCGTTTATTAAATCCTTCATTAGGCTGAGCGTATGCCATATCAAAAACATTCATACGACCAGCAGTATCTTTATAAAACATTTCTGATGAAAGTTGGGAAGTTTTAGTATCAAAACCATGATTAAGTAATTTTTCTATCATAGCTCTGTAGGGGTACGTGTTATTACTAGAAGAAACAAGCCTTTCATTGAGACTGATATCGACTTGGGAAAACATAGAATGTAAAAGCAGATTTACAGGTCCTACTTTAGATTCCGCTGTAATGGGTTTACCATCACTCTGTAAAATTTTTGCCTTGACATACAATTGAGTCTGCGACAAATCGAGATATTCTTCTCCGCTTCCAGAGATATTGATTTCCACAGGACCTCCGTCAGACACATTGGTAAGTGGATGAAATTCAACACACAGACCTCTTTCAATAACTGTTTGAGTGGGTTGTAGAGAAAATAATTCAAGTTCCGATTTTGCACATTCTGAGGAATCTTTTAAAAGAAAAGCCATGGTATTGTGAAGGTATTACGAATCAATAATATCACGTTCTTGCACCTTGCGTGCTTTCGATCGAATGAAGTGCTTGGGCGCTTTGCGTTTCCTTTTTAGCTGTCCGTGGCCGATCATCTCATCTGCTTTTTGAACTGCCTTTCTAGCTAATTTCTTTCCGCTTTCATTGGCTCGTGTTTTAAGAGATGATTTAAAACTTTCACCCGATAATACATCATTTGCAACCATAGTTCCCGTCCTTAAAACTTCTTTTCCAACTGATTTCGCTCCACTTATCAACAATGGCATTGCGCTACGAAAAAGTTTAGCAAAAAATCCTCCAATACCGTATCCTCTTTGTAAAACTGTTCCTCTGTAGTAAGGTAAGCCTTCTCCAGTTTGCCTCGCATAATAATCTTCGAACTTTTTTATACAGCACGTATAAGGCACCAACATCTTTGTTAACCCTTCTTCTTTGCAAACAAAAAACAAAATGAAATCTGTTTTCAGAAAAGAAGGGCTTTTATATGATTTGTCTCAGGAGAAAATGTAATGTGACAAATACTTTACCTCTTTCAAAAGGTACCGGTTTTCCGGAATGAAGTCTTATATCAATGTGTATAGTTTGAAAATGCTGTCATATGACAGGTAAGTAAAAGGGTCTGGGATAATGTGCGTTTATAATCTCGCCATCTTTTCCTTCCACAGTTACAATCTTTAGTAAAGGGGCCTGTACATCGCCTACTATTTGAGGTTCGACGAGATCACAATACACATACATGACAGGAAATGAAGACTTTGGAACGGCTACAAAAGGACTTTCTTGAAAAATCGGCATATTCACCCGCTTCAAATCCCAGGAGCTCAGCTAATCCATCGTAAAGAACTACTTTCGATTTTTCGTCTGTCTTCATTTTAACTCTTTTCTTAACAGGATGATAATGAAAATCGATCTTATTTTTATGCGATGTTAATGTCATGCCTTTGATAAGGTCCGGTATGTTTTCATAGCAACCCGGAGGAATTCTTCTGCCTTCAAGTTTTCCATCACCTAAGTCGAATCCAAACAAATTATTGTCACTTCGGACGTTATACCAGGTATGCGGGTATATGAAATCGACCAAAGACAGTTCCCATTCTCCATTTAAATTAATCGGAGTGGGAAGTTGGGTTGTAAATTGCGAGATTTTATTGATTGGGAAAAAACTCAAAGAGCTATCACTGATAAGTGTGATGTACAACATCTTTTTGAAATAAAGGTAAGTAGGCTGACTGCCCTATTTATATCGTTTTGACCTCTTCGACCCATGCATTAAATTTATCTGGGTAGCCTTGAAATTTCACAAAATATTCAACTTTTCCATTTCGTTTTCACTTTTTCAAATTTTTTTCTACAGGATAAAATCCAGAATCCGAAATCTTTTGTAGCTCTTGTTTATAAAAGCTGCCTTGTATGATTTTCCCTGCAAGATCTTTCAGTTTATAGACCACATGAACTCGTGGTATAATATTATAAATAGTAAAAATTTCCCTTGTCCAATTTTGTTCATATCCTTTTTCAAACACCATTTTCTCTTGGCTGATGCGAACAGTATCTCCAACTTTTAAATCGGAAACGACATGTTTTTGCATGGGTTGTTGCTGTTGATCGTATAATGTATACCAAACTTTTTGCTGATTTTGTAATGTAACGGATGCGGGTTCTGTTTTAATAGTACGATGCCAGGTGTGATTATAACTATGCATCAGCTTGTCTATGACATCAATGTAACGTTTCGTATTCATTTCAGTAAAATATTTCCATATCTTAGTTTTAAGTGTACGATTAAACCGTTCAACTACCGATGCTTTTGTTGCATTGTGCGTTGTAAAAAAATTAACTTTTTTCTTTTTTAAGAAAATTTGTACTATTTTATTGGTAAACAGACGGATGTTGGTAAACTCTTTACCAGCATCCGTCTGTAAAGATTGAGGCGTGCGTTTCGAAAATATTTTTTCGAAGGCAGCCATCACAGTTTTAGATTTCTTATCTTTTAGAGGTATAGCCCATGCATATTTTGAAAAAATATCAATGCATGTCACTAAGTATTTATAATCATCATTATGAGATGCGAGAGACTGCATGTCTACTAAGTCAGATTGAAACTGCTCGTTTATGCCTCCTACGATAACACGATTTCTCTTGAATTTGTGTCTCAAGGGCTTGTGCAAAGTATAAGAATCTTTCGTTTGCAGCCATTTCTTTATGTCTTTCCCTTTCACGCGACCCTTTAATGCACGTTGTAAAGCACTGATACCACCGTAACTGGCGGGTAGCTTTGGGTTCTGATATGTCTGAATCAACGCTTCCATTGCAACAGCTGTTATGGTCTAACCTAAGGGAAAAATATTCATAATGACTGATGAATAAGATTTAACTCTCCTATTTATATACTTTTGCTACCTTATTGTTTTAAGTATATAGCTTCTATATAACTAAATAATTTTAAAAATAAAATAAATTCTAAAAAACAATGAATAATCACAAATAAACACATGAAAATAATGAACACATTTATTAATTTATAATATATATACAAATAATGTTCAGTACAAATCTTCAAAATATTCAGATGCATTGGCTGGACAAAGTACATTTCTAACCTCTCAACACATCTTTCAAATTTATTTCTTTTAGAAATTTTCTTGTCACATACATTGCAGGTTTTGCTAACACCAGAAAGTCCTTATGTTCCCACAGCCTAGGGTAAAACGACTCTGCAATTTCTTGAACACCCACCGCAAAGGCGGTTGAATCAAACGTTTCCGTACGATTCGCAATTACTTCTTCTGCTATTAATTCAGGATTCTTCAGGCCACCCGTATCCATCAGGCAATAACTTAGAGAGTCTCGAAGCAGTTGCCGCAAACACTGTGTACCAAGACTTACATCTAAAGCCTCACGCAAACTTTCATCGATAGGTCTTTCCTCGTATGACATGTAGGCACTGATAAAGTCCATAGATTCATAAACATGATCAAGTACAACTGTAACAATATCGTGATACTGTTTCATCATTTGCACCCAGTGCGAAGAAGACAGATTAATAGATTTAGTTACAACTTTACCATGTTGATCCCTTTTAAATCGGGTAATTGTGTAATGTACGAAGTCTGAACTGTCAATTCTGAAGTCTTCCTCTCGATACACAAGGACTGCGTATAAATCTTCGATCTTTTGAGGTAAAGTGTGGGGTCTCATAATATATTCAGCCCAACTGGGAAGTAACGTAACACCTTCTGCGGTTGGATAGAACGTGTTCCCATATTTCTTAAACCGTCTGATATGAACGGACACATATCCTCGAAAAATTTTTGGAAAAACAAATATAGAATCACCTATGTGAAACATCCCTTCCGGAATTTCATCATCTTTAAATATACCTTCCTGAAAAAAAAGAACAATAATGTAAGAAAAGAAATTGAAATTTCTGATGAATAAATGTAAAAACTATGAAACACCTGACACCATATAAAAAAGAACTTACCTTAGGTTTATCTTGCTTTATTTTCTTATTATTTTCTTCCGTATCCACATTGTCTGCAAGTTTCCGCTTGTTGTCGTGTCTGCCTTCCATATTAGGTACAGTATCCATCTTTTTTCAGTTTCTCCGAACACAGTATAACAGAAAATGGTAAAAACCCTGCAACTTCGTAGCAACTTTCACCTGAAACAAGATAATCTCACAACCGCGTGTAACACACTACTACGGGTGATATGCAATCGCTTTTCATCAAGAACGGACACGTAACGACAGCGTTGCCATTTTTAAAAACATTATACTCGAAAAATACGACGATTGATAGTGACGTCACAAGGTATTACACCCTTTCCAACAAGGTGGGAAATTTTCTAAGTTCACCATCCAAACATAAAAGTGTTGCCATTTCACATTAACCGAACTTTCACCTCTCTTGTTTCACTTCACTTCGTACTTTTCCAAGTACCCGTTCCACAAGAAACAACTCACCACTGACCCTCAAGTAATTTATTTTTCAGTAGAAGGAGCCCAACCACTCAATCCTACTCTGGCTTAAAAACACGTGGGTGACTAGATCTTGAAAAAAATCCCATTCCGAAACTAACGAGTGTTGCTATTCCGTAAAAGATAAACTTTTTACTACCCCCCTGAAAAAGTTACTATTTTATTTCATTTTGAAAGCAGGAGCCCAACTACTCAACTCGTCAACCCCCTGAAAGTTTCCAAAAAAAATTTTTTTCAGCGAAGGAACCCAACTACTCAACTCAACTCCGCCTAACATCACTTCCGGTGACGCCACTCGGCCCCGCCCTCCTTTGATGACGTCACTTCCGTAGCACATAGTGGCTGGGCTACTACTACTCAGAGGTATAAAAAAGGTGACAAGAATAAGTAAGGTAAAAACAATGGAATGTAGACGATGACAAGAAAAGCCATATATATAGTGTTAAAATGATCATATATAGCAGGAAATTAAAAGAATTGTGATTAAATACAGTGATGTATAACAGATGATAAAATTTCATCTATAAAATAATTATCGGGTTAAAAAAGTCATATATAGAAAGTACAAAACCAATCAAATATACCACGTGTTAAAACAGTCGTATAAAACAGGCAATTAAAATAACATTATAAAATGATAGACTAGCAGTGAAAAGAAAACCAAACTGTTAATATGGAAACAACAAGCTATACAAAAAATGATTTATAAACAAAGGTAAAAGGGGGTGATAAGAACAACGAAGGTAAAAAAATAGTCATATTGTTATAAAATCAGTCAAAAAAAGCAGATATTAAGGACAAACTTACATACAGGTGATAAAAAAGGTCATATAAAACAAATAATACAAACTGCCATATAATACAGGATAAAAACAGTCATATAAAAGGAGGAGAAGATAGCGATGCAACATAATACACTTAAATATCGCGACAGCAAATAAATACATCAGTGAAGAAAGGCAAGAGTGAAAAACATAAAAGCCAAAAATTCTGGCTGGTTGGTTAGTTGGTTGGTTGGTTTGTTGGGGTTTTATGGCGCCAGGTCCAAAATAGGACATGCTGCGCCAAACACATGGTAAAACCCGAAAAAAGCGTATATATAAGTGAGCATTTCAAAGCTGGATCGAACTGGTGCTACCGATTCCTGAAACGGAAAAACCTCTCCGTTCAGGCCCGCACAACCGTGGGGCAAAAATTGCCTGTTGATTGGGAGGTGAAGAAATTTTCTTTCCTGAAGTTTATAGGGGACCAATTAAAGGACAACAAGTTTTCCACCGATCAGGTGATCAACATGGACCTTTGACTTTCGACTGTCCTTCAAGCAGGACTGTCAACAAGGTTGGCGGAAGTACAGTGAGTATTGTTACTACCGGTCACGGGAAAACGTCATTTACTTGTGTCTTGTCTTACACGGCAAACGATGAAAAACTGAAACTTCTGTTGATTTTTAAAAGAAAAACTCTCCCCAAAGGAGAATAATGACGTTGTGATCCGCGCGAACGAGAAAGGATGGATGAACGAAATAGTAATACGAGATTTGTTAAACGAAGTCTGGCGGAAAAGGAAAGGGGCTTTTCAATCCAAAAGGGCTACTTATAATGGACAAGATGAAAGCCCACTTGTCAGAGCCTGTTAAAGTTGCAGCGAAGACTGTGTCTGCAAATTTAGCGACAATTCTTGGAGGCTTGACAAAATTAATTCAACCACTTGATTTGGCTATAAACAAAGTATTCAAAGCCGAATGGGAAGTCTCTGGGAATCGTGGAAAACTGAAGGTCTACATTCCTACACAAAAATCGGAACTATGCGAAAGGAGACTTTCGTAGAAGTCGCGAAGTGGGTCTCTCAAGAATGGAAAGGTGTCTCCATTAAGACAATAATTTCCTTTTTTAGAAAGGCGGAAATAATTGTTCGCAATGCCAGCGAGTATGACAGTTCTTCCAACGAGGTAGATACAGATGACCCAGATACAAAAATTCAAACCAGAAATTTTGTCACTTTTCAATTCTGATACAGAAGAAGAGGGCTTTGATGGTTTTCATTGATCAGTAATTCTTACCCGTATATCTTAGATTTTCATTTTGACGGTTTTTAGTATTACCTAATATCTTTATAACTTTTATTCATATTTGTATGCTTTATGTGTTTTGCCCATTTGATGTTCCATGATTACGTTTCTATTTTTCTTTTTTAATAATTTTTCATGTGTTACTGTGAAATAAAAATACGTTTGTACAGGTATGTGTATCAGGTTTCATTTTTTCCGTTGTACTACGGTAGACGTGTGGTAGTACGTAACATTTCATTTTAAAAAAAGACAGTTTTAAGTAAAGTAAATCTTAGCTGTCAAAATAACTACCTACCGCGCTTATAGGTATGGGGTGTGTTAGGCAGAGGTTTTAAAAAAAGAAATAAATGTAGGGTTTGAGAATTCATTTTTTTATTAAAAGTTATCGATACTAGCTTTAGTATACAGCAACGAAACATAATAGAAATAAAATATATGCGAGGGCAGTAACAGAAAATAATATCAACGCATATAATCCGAGCGAGCGAGAGAGAACAAACAACACACCGGCGAGTATTTTTTCTCCCGGCCACGTATTTACCGTGAAAGCCGGAAACGGGCGACTACCCCGTACGGCTACTACGCATGTGCTGCACGCCATCTAGCGGGCAGAGTGATGAGCCGAGGTTTCACTCGAACACGTAAGTGACAAGATTTTCATGTGTTTGGGCTAACAAGTTGTCATTTGGCCTTCTAGTGTTAAAGTATAATTTGATAACAGAAATATTCAAAATTAGAATTATATTGAATTTATCACATTAAAATGTATTAGTTTGTTACGGAAATAACCTAAAATTTCTGCTGGTGTCTCAATATTTGGTTGCGGTATGGTAACTAAGAAAAAATTATGTGCGGCGTTTACGCCGGTGCGGCGGATACCCCGATTTCGTTTTTCTAAAAGGAAATTTCAGTCCCTGCGGCGCTTACGGTGGGTGCGGCGCATACGTGGGAAATTGCGGTATATTGCTTTTAGATAAAGTATCCTGCTGAGGTGTCTCTTTTTTTATTGTTTTGTTGTCTGCTGTGTCATTCTAGATTCAGTAATATTTGGATGTGCTGGAGGTAGTGACGTTTGTTTCGAT
Organism: Dolomedes plantarius; assembly: GCA_907164885.2. Classification (NCBI taxonomy): domain Eukaryota; kingdom Metazoa; phylum Arthropoda; class Arachnida; order Araneae; family Dolomedidae; genus Dolomedes; species Dolomedes plantarius. The sequence goes on from OU015499.1 coordinate 13,437,430, forward strand.
TTTCCACCGTGAGAGGTTGCCTGTGGAGATTCTTTTTCCCGTTTAGAATTTTGGTTTGCCAATTTAATTGGCGAGAAAAACACTGGTTCGGTCTGAGTGCTTGCAGTTTTCATAAATTTTTTTAAAGCAGCAGAATATGAAACACCAACCTTTGGGGTTTGGGTTTCCACAAGTTTCCTTGCCTCAGGAAAATAAATTTTTTTCTTATTTTTAAGGTTTGGATTTCTTGTTCCAGAAACCATTTCGGACACGAATGAGAATAGGCAACATGATCACCCTGACAATTTAAACATCGAGGGGGTGCATCGCAGTTATCGCTGTCGTAGCCAGCTTCTGCGCAAATTCATCCACGACAGGAATCCTTCGAATGCCCAAAACGTTGGCACTTGAAACATCTTAACGGATTCGGGATGTAAGGGCGCACAGGACTACGGATCCATGCCATCTTCACGTGACTTGGAAGATTTGGCGTGTGAAACGTCAAGATGAGGTGCTTCGTCGGAAGCTGGTTGGTTGGTTGGTTGGATGGTTGGTGTTTTATGGCGCAAGATCCAAAATAGGATATAAAGCGCCAAACACAAGACTAGAGCCAAAAGAGAGTACTTAAAGAGTCGCCAAGCTCGAACCAACGGCAAAATGGACAACCACGACCAATAGTGTCATGCCACAATTGTGGAAAAAATCATTTAACTACACGGTGTTGGTATTATCCCAAAGAAAATTCCAAATTAAAATCTAATGTTCAGAGAGGACGTAGGTTCAATACCCATTTTCGCCCATACAATAGGGGTAGAAAATTTAACAACTACAACAGTAGAAAAAATTTAAGGGGGTCCAGGGCACAAAATTCTTTGAATTTTCGAAATTTTTTTATTGCATTAAAAAATTCTCTGTTCTTTTCTGCTTAAAATGGCGTTTAAATCATGTTTCTATCTTAATTAGAACCGGAGATATTCATTTTTTCGTTTTGGTCTGATTTCAAAATCGAGCTGTCAAGTAGCGGTTGTCATGGGAACGACATCCTGAAATGTAAACATTGAAATGTAAACAAACTTTTTTGCGGCACATTTTTACCAAAATTACTGCATGTTATTATTTAAACTTTAAATGAATTAATATTTAACTTGTACTTTATGAATATACACTTCTACTTCTTCTACAAGGAAGTGAAATGAAGTGATAATATTATTTACGTTTGAATTTCGATCCGCGTGCGAATCATTCTCCGGATATTTCAAACTTAGTTTTTAAAAGTATTTTTGCAATTACTTTCGAAATTTTGAAAGATTTTCTTAAATAAATCTTTAGAAATGCCAAGGAAAAGGAAATCGGAAGTTTTGAGGGCTGAAATTATGAAGAAAACGCGACTTGCAAAATCAAATGGTAGTATTTCAGTTCCTACAAAAAGTGAGAAAAGTGACATTCCTAAGCGATTAGATGACAGGAAAATGTCTTCACCAGTGAAGGATAGCTTGACTGAAAGACTAGATGATAAGTACACTGCTGGCCACTGTAAATGCAACACCCTGAAGGAAACATGCAAATAACATGAAATTTACAACATGCATTAGCGGAGGTGACATATGCAAATGATTAGAATTTCAGCGCAGACGCACATCACGCGCGTCTGTGGCGCCACTTCAAAGCGCTATTTAAGGCTTGGAGATTTCGACGATTTCAAGTTCGGCAATTGTGTTTTTCTTGTGGTTTTTTCAAAACAACGATCAATTATGCCTCATCGAAAACAGCGATCATCTTTTGATCAAGTATCCGAGTTCGACAGAGGAAGGATAGTGGCCTACAGAGATTGTAGATTATCTTTCAGGGAAATGGGTAGTCGTATTGGACGAAACCAAACAACTGTAATGCGGATATGTGATCGTTCGATGCAGGAGCGTACGACGGACCGACGTGTTCGATCGCATCCACCTCAGCTCACCACTTAACGTGATAACAGGCAAATTGTGCGCATGGCAGTGACGGATCGCTCAGTCACATCACGAACCATAGCACAGCACATGCAGTCTGTAATGCATCATCCAGTGTCTGCGCGTACCATTCGACGCCGTTTACAGCAGAGTGGTCTGTCCGCAAGACGTCCATTGCTTTGTCTACCCTTGACGCAGAACCACAGACGTCTCCGCCGCCAATGGTGCGATGACAGAAGGATGTGGACGGCAGAATGGAATGAAATTGTCTTTACTGACGAGTCACGCTTCTGTCTGCAACACCACGATGGTCGCATTCGAGTCTGGAGACACCGTGAAGAGAGGATGCTGAACAGCTGCGTTATGCACCGCCACACTTGTCCTGCACCGGGTATTATGGTATGGGGCGGTATTGGATATCACTCTCGCACACCTCTAGTACGCATTGCCGGTACTTTAAACAGCCAGCTCTACATCTCCGAGGTGTTGGAGCCAGTTGTCCTTCCTTACCTTCAGGGCTTGCCCACAGCCATATTTCAACAGGATAATGCGCGACCACACGTGGCACGCATTGTCCAACGGTTCTTCGTCAATCGCCAGATTGAATTGCTTCCCTGGCCGCCTCGCTCTCCGGATCTTTCGCCGATAGAAAACCTGTGGTCCATGGTTGCTCTACATTTGACCCAGATTCCATCCCCAGCTGCCACAGCAGATCAACTTTGGCAACGTGTGGAAGCTGCTTGGTCTGCTGTACCCCAAGAACTCATCCAAAGTCTCTTTGAATCAATGCCGGGGCATGTGGCAGCGGTGATCTCCAACAATGGCGTTTACTCTGGCTACTGATTTTGGCAGGAACCACACTTCACAGAAGTCTATAAATTTAATCATTTGATACTTGGTCAACATGTTACCTACAAAATAAATTTTGTTGTGATATCTCTTGTCTTTCTTGGTGTTGCAATTTGGGTGGCCAGCAGTGTATAATTTCCAGCTGCTGTTGTAAAGAATGTAAACAAATGACTTTGGAAGTGCAGTTTGGTAAACCGTTTGGTTTTGCTCAATCTATTGATGTGTGCAAAAATTGTAATTCAGTTTTTACAAAGAATTCATCTGGCAAGACACCAGGCCAGGGAAAGTCATATGATGTTAATCGTAGAGCTGTTGCTGCAGTGACTGAACTAGGGAAAGGACATGTAGCACTGGAAAAATTATCATGTGTAATGAACTTGCCTTGCATGGATTCCAAAACTTTTACTAGCAACTTGAAAAATTTTCATTCTTCCTGTGTAAAAAGTTTACGTGAGCAGCAAGAAAAAGTGTATTCAAACATTAAAGAAGCATATTGTATTTTAAATGAAACTCCGTCAGATATTTTTAATATAACAGTGAGCTACGATGCAACTTGGCATAAAAGAGGTCATACATCCAATTATGCAGTTGGGTGTGTGATAGATGTGCTAACGGGCTTTGTGATTGACCACGCAGTTTTATCAAAAGTTAGTAATCACTGTGTGCAAGCCGAAAAAGCTCTCAGCAAAGATTCGCCAGAATTTGCCTCGTGGTATGAAGGCCATGCTTTATATTGTGATAAGAATTATGTGGGAACCTCTGGGGGAATGGAAACTGAAATGGCCTTAAAAATGTTGCGCCGTTCAGAGAGGCTTGGATTTCGCTACGTGGAACTTGTTGCAGATGGAGACGCAAAAACTTTTCATGATCTTCAAGCTTCAAATGTGTATGGAGAGGAAAATCCACTGAAGAAAATAGAATGCGTCAACCATGTTGGTAAGAGGATGGGAACTGCTCTACGAAAACTTGTGGAGAATGAAAAGAAAAGAGGTATAACCCTTGGTGGCAAGAAACATGGGAGCCTAAGTGATGCCACAATAAAAAAAGTTACACGTTACTACCGAAATGCCATTATTCGTAACAAAGGTAATATTCCAGGAATGAAGAGAGATATTTACGCCATTTTACTGCATTGTAGCTCAACAGATAAGAAACTGAAACACACATGTTGCCCTGTTGGCGACGATTCTTGGTGTTTTTATAATCGTGCAATCGCGCTACAGCAAAAGCCCGCTGCTCACAAAACTGCCATTAAAACGCCTCTGCGAGAAGATGTTGTCGCCAAAATTATGCCTATTTTCCAGAGGTTAGCCTCGGATTCCTTGTTGGAAAGATGTTCCAAAGGGGTAACGCAAAACAGAAATGAATCTATTCACAATTTGATTTGGAGTCGTTGTCCCAAAACGATAAACTGCTCAAAAGTGCGAGTAGATATTGCTGCAGCAAGAGGTATATCAGATTTTAACCATGGAATCAAGGTATCCACCTTAAATGTGTTCCAGTCAGGTTTTATATCCCCCTGTCAATCCTCGGTAACAATGCTAAAGAAAATGCGAAATCGCCATGTTAGAAAAGCTTTGTTTAAATCAACAGAGACGTTTAAACAGTACCGAAAGAGAGTGGAAATGGCAAAAATTAAACTTAATCAGAAGTTTAAGGTACAAGAAGGAGTTTCTTACTCACCTGGAAGCTTTTAAAAGCTATTTAAACATTTTATTATTAGCCAATCAATGTTTAAACATTTAAATGTGTTTTCTCCATGATGGTTTTTTTCACGATTTTTCGTCTTTAAATTGTTATAAGTCAAGAACCGTTAAAGATAAATGGTTCAAACTTGTAACATATCTTTTACAATTATTTTACTTCGATTGTGATTCAGCAAATTTGAAAAAAATATTTACTTTTGAAAATATAATTTTTAAAAAATAAGTTTAAATCAACAGAGACATTTAAACAGTTCCGAAAGAGAGTGGAAATGGCAAAAATTAAACTTAATCAGAAGTTTAAGCTACAAAAAGGAGTTTCTTGCTCACCTGGAAGCTTTTAAAAGCTATTTATACATTTTATTACTAGCCAATCAATGTTTAAACATTTAAATGCGTTTTTCTCCATGATGGGTTTTTTCACCATTTCTCATCTTTAAATTGTTATAAGTCAAGAACTGTTAAAGATAAATGGTTCAAACTTGGAACATATCTTTTTCAATTATTTTACTTTGATTGTGATTTGAAAAAAAATATTTACTTTTGAAAATATGATTTTTTTAAAAATAAGTTACATCATTTTTTTTTAAATTTTTAATATAAATATTTTTAATTTTTTTTTAAATTAATATTTTTGAAAATGCTGAATCACAATTAAAGTTTATATATTTATGTTTAATTAAATGAAAAAATTTTGAAATTAGACAAATAATATTTTGAGTTATAAGGATTTTAAATTACCCCACTTTTTTTAAAATTTTTAAATTTTAAAATTTTTTTAAAACTTTATGAGAAGTTTTATGATGTGATTTTGTTTACAAATTATATGGTTAACCTTCACAAAAAATTTCAATATTTTAACTCAATAAATAAAAAAATTTTCAAAATATGCCCCGGACCCCCTTAAGTTTTCCTAAATCTCTGGCTCGGGAACATTAAAAAGCTCTGACTCAGAAATTACTCCTCTTGAAGAATTCAGAGTCTTATGTGGTGTTATAGTGGCGGAAAACGAACAAATTAAGTGCATTTAGACAGTATTGATGACTGTTGGGCCGAAGAGACCTCTATCATAAGGTCTCCTGATGGCAACTTGCGTATTAGGGGGACTTCTCCAATAATGGTTGGTTGGTTGGTTGGTTGGTTGGGGTTTTATGGCGCAAGATCCAAAATAGGATATAAAGCGCCAAACACAAGACTACAGCCAAAAGAGAGTACAAAAAGAGTCGCCAAGCACGAACCAACAGTGAAAAAACAGATTTATAACCAACACTATTAAATATAAAAACGAGTAACCGTGAAAAACTGAATAAAACGGATGATAAAAATTTTGTATAAACATGTTAGAATGATGTTATATACAAGGTATCAGATAAAGATGATAAGTAAAAGTCATAAAAACGGTGATATATAAGGTGGTAAAAACAATGATACATAAAATTGCTAAAAAGATTATAAAAAAAGATATTTGTAAAATGCAATAAAAGTTTAACGATAAAATCAATTGCTAAAGAACAGACTGTGTATAAAACCAGTAAAAAATAAGAAGGCAAACAGAGCAGGATGGGGGGGCTCCCCCAGCAGTTCAGATAAGATAGGTGAACTGGAGCCAAAAAACCTATTATACTGGGCTTGAAGCGAAGGGCAAGACGTCAAAATATGTCCAATTGAAAGTGGAGCCTTACAATGTTGACAGAGAGGGGCATCCTCACCCATCAACAAATGTCGATGCGTCAAAAGGGAATGCCCGATTCTCAACCGTGTGAGTATGACGTCTGCACGACGCAGTTGAGCTGATGGCCAAGCACCAATACATGGTTTAACCTGTGACAGCTTATTAGTAACCTGCAGATCCCAATCAACTTGCCATTCGTTCCTAAATAACTTTTTCACAGCGGACTTCACATCACTGATAGGCACATGCTGATTCAGCCGATGCACAGCACCTTTAGCCGCAGCATCTGCCTGCTCGTTACCCGATATGCCGACATGACCAGGCACCCAGCAGAAAAGGACACTGAAGCCACGACGACAGAGGCGACGATGCAGATCCAACACCGGAGATACAAGGGAATGGGAGAGTGACACTTCACCATTCTCCAAAGTCTCTAAAACGCTAATGGAATCTGTATAGACTATAAAACGCCTATCTCTCTGCCGGAAGATATACTTCAGAGCTTCATGTACAGCCACAAACTCTGCTGAAAAGACAGAAAAACAGTCGGGAAGTGAATAGCTCCTAACGTCTCTGCCACAGACGTAGGCACATCCAACATGATCTTCTGTTTTCGAGCCGTCGGTATAAACATCAACATAGTTAGGGTAACTAGCGAGGTGCGACGCAAAAAGCTGGCGAAAAATGACAGGATCCGTATTTGATTTTGCAAAACCCTGGAAGGGGCGCAAGTACGAAATCTTGTGGTTTCGCCAAGGTGGAAACTGGAAAGTCGGTTGCAGCATGACATCCACATCACGCAGCGGAGATGAAATCAGAAACGTCCTCATGCGAAGTCCGAAAGGTGGAATGCAAGATGGCCGATTTTGGTAAAGTCGGTCATTCTGACTGTCAAGTAGAGCAGAATGGAGTGGGTGATTAGGTTGCGAAAGGATACGGAAGTACAACTGAAGCGACAATTGCTTGCGAATAGATGGTAAAGAAGGCTCACCGCAGATGACATTTAAACTCTTTACGGGAGATGTTCTGAAAGCACCAGAACAGATTCGAAGGGCGGAATGATGAATCGTGTCCAGTTTCCGTAGCACGGAAAAGCGTGCGGAACCGTACACGGCGCATCCATAATCCATTTTCGATCGAATGACCGCGCGATAAACCCGGAGCATAGTAGATCGCTCAGCTCCCCAGGACGTGTTGGATAGAACTTTCAGCAAATTTAGAGCCTGCTCAGACTTCCGCCGTAGATACATTACGTGCGGAAGGAAAGTTAACTTACTATCGAACAACACGCCCAAGAAACGAACCACGTTCTCTACGGCTATCAGGGAGTCACCTAGGTATATTTGCGGGTCAGGATGCAAACCCCTGAGCTTACAAAAATGTACGCAAGAGGTTTTTTCGGCCGAAAACGTAAAACCGTTCTCCGAACACCATGTCATCATGCGAGATATTGAAGCTTGCAATTGTCGTTCGATGTAACGCATATCCTTACCTTGACACGAGATCTGCAAATCGTCGACATACAGATTGCCACGAACAGATGGTGGCAAACACTGTAAAATGAAATTAATTTTCAGGGAAAACAGTGTAACACTCAATACACTGCCCTGAGGAACTCCCTCTTCTTGAACGTAAACATCGGAAAGCGTCGTACCAATGCGAACTTGAAATTCTCGTAGTGACAAGAAGTTCGCAATGAAAATCGGCAAGTGACCAAGAAAGGTGTTATTATAAAGGTCACGAAGGATACCATATCGCCACGTCCGGTCATAAGCCTTTTCAATGTCGAAGAAAACAGACACTAAGTGGTTTCTTCTGACAAAGGCATTGCGAGCTTCAGATTCTAAGGCTATGATAATATCCATCGTGTACCGGCCACGCCGAAATCCGCTTTGTAGAGGTGACAGACAAAGCTGGGATTCTAACTGATACACTAACCGATTGTTAACCATTCGTTCCAGCAGCTTGCATAAACAGCTGGTGAGTGCAATTGGACGGTAATTGTTAGGGCTAGAAGCATCCTTTCCCGGTTTGGGAATAGGAATCACTATTGCCCTACGCCAAGAGGATGGAAAAGCATGTTCCTCCCAGATTCTATTAAATAGATACAGCAAATTACGGAGCGAGCTGCGAGAGAGATGCTGTAACATAGCATAACTAATGCCATCGGGACCCGGGGAAGTCATCCGAGTCTGCCGAAGGCAATTCTCCAACTCGTTCTCCGTAAAGGGGCCCCCTCAGGGGGTTTACCTTCTTTAGGTAAACACGGGCTTCACAACCCCGAGGTACCCTAGTGTATTTTTCTCTCTCCGTGGGGTTCACTGTCTTTGGTGAATGTGGGTGTAGCGTCCCCAGTGTCCCATAGCGATCCATCTCTCTTTCGCTTCTCCTGTCCTGTTTCTTTTGTTTTCTCCTTTCCGGACTTTTCTTCCTTTCCAACTGGAGCTTCCACTAATTTTTTTGTTGCTGTTTTCTTTCTTAACCCCTATGTGCTTTTTGTTTGTCATTTCTTCGTTTAAAAAAATAAATAAAAAATAAAAAAAATGTGAAAAATATTAAAATTTCCAAAAAAAGTTTTTGTGCTATCTGTCCCCTTCGGAGCCTTCATGGTATCAAAACGGATCTTCACCCACCCAGCCTTGACGCTACTGGGTCCAGTACCACTCTTCGGCCTCTCCCGTGAGGGACACCGTTTGGGCTCGGGAACCGACCCTGTTGAGGTTGTGTTGGCGGAGAGAAGTGGAGTGCTATGTCGGTAATGGTTGTGGTACGTTTTCCTTAAAATGTCCCAGAGGTAGAGGCCCTTGGTTGCGTGTATCTTTATGGCAGACGTCGCGAGGTAGCGAGAAATCCTCCTCGATTCTGTCGGGGACCGTGCACCAGGTGCACGTTACATCCCGGCGTCTGTCATTTAGTTACGAAGAATCCGGCGGTTACACTGGTCACGATAGAAAATTGTGGAACGACGGGGTCTGGCGGGGGCCCCGATCGAACTGGAAGCAATCCGTGGTTCTAACAAAGTAATTATGGCTGCAACTAAAGAGAATTTAGTTACAGCTTCCTGGGCGGATCGCTCAGTTTCTCAAACTCCTTCTCTCCCTTTGAGAGAGCAACCTCTCCCCTCGAGGGAGCAACAATTGTCTCGTTTTTTCATAATAAAACGTACTGAAGGGAATTTTGGAACGGTGTCGCCCTTCTTAATACAAAAATGTCTTCAAGCATCCGTGGGACAAGTAAATTCTGTTAAGAAACTGCGCTCGGGCGATTTATTAGTGGAGGTATTAAATGCAAACCAGGCTGCGCAACTGTCAAAAATCAAAACGTTCGGTGATATGGCTGTGTCCATCGCTCCACACGGTTATCTAAATACATCAAGAGGGGTAATATCGGAGGCCGATCTCCTCCATACCACCGAAGAGGAAATCCTGGAGCATCTACACGACCAACATGTGTCCGTAAGACCGTATGTGCAAAACCCTCTTCGTTGCTTTCAGTGCCAACGCTTTGGACACTCGAAAGCATCGTGCCGAGGTTCAGCCATTTGTGCCCGTTGTTCCCAGCCAAACCATTCTTCTGAGACCTGCAACTTGCCAGCAAAATGTATTAATTGTAAGGGTGACCACCCCTCCTACTCCCGTTCTTGCCCTAAATTTATAGCCGAAAAGGAAATTCAAACACTCAGAGCCCATAAAAATATACCATATCTGGAAGCCCGCAAATTGGTGGAAGCTAGAACACCTAGAATAGGCGTTTCGTATGCTTCCGCTGCCGCTCCTAAAAAAATTATGTGCGATGCCTCTACACAAACAAGTAAAAACAATAGTACCAATAAACCTCACGAAAACAAAAATACAGTACCATCCGTTAACAATTCTGCATCAAAGCAAACCAAAATCCCTCGACTTAACGTTCCGACTACATCAAGCTCCATTATAAATAAAAAATTAAAAAAATGTAATGTTGTAAAGCGTTTCAGTCCTTCCCGTAAGGTCAAAGACCCTCGCAATGTGGCACGGATGGAGGAAGATTCCCTCCAAATTTGCGCCTCTAATTCGGATCTTTCTGATTCCGATGGGGGGGGTGTCTATGGACACCTCCAGTCTTCCTGCTCGTGTTCCTTCCCCCTCGTCGTCATGATGGCGTCCGTAACTTGGTGGACTTTCGTCCTTTTTTAAAAAAAAAAAAAATCTCTCATCATGGCAGGTATCATTTCATGGAATTGTCACGGCGCTCGTAATAAGCTCGACGAAATTAAAACTCTGATTTCTGTCCACACTCCGGCCGTCTTTGCGCTACAGGAGACCTATTTTAAAGACTCTGATAATTTTAAATTTCGAGGTTACAGTGCTATCCGAAAAGATCATGATGTTGGTGGTAGGGTATCTGGAGGCGTTGCCCTCGTGATATCCAATGACTACCCGTCTACGATCATACCATTAAATACAAATATGCAGGCAGTCGCAACCCGAATCCACATACGTCAGCTCACTACCATTTGCAACGTTTATCTACCACCAAACGAATCAGTAGATCAAAATTCCTTGGTACATCTTGTTAACCAACTACCTACCCCATTCATAATAGTCGGAGACTTCAATGCCCATAGCCCCCTTTGGGGAAGTCAAAACACAAACAATAGAGGACAACAAATAGAAACCATTCTATCCGATCTCTCACTCTGCATTCTCAATAACGGTGATAACACATACTTTCATCTACCGACAAAATCATTTCATGCAATAGACCTAGCCATATGTTCCCCTTCTCTTCTGCCATTTTATAACTTCTGGGTATCAAATGATCTGTACAATAGTGACCACTTTCCAGTATTTCTCTCCCTAGTAACCAATGACTCTCATACTACAGCTACTCAACCCCGTTACATTTACGATCGAGCTGACTGGGCGACCTTCACCTTTCTTGCAAACATCCCCAGGCAAATGGTGGTGGGTGACATTAATGATGCCATAAATAGCATAACTAATGTAATAATTCAAGCAGCTGATACCTCCATACCAAAAACCTCCTCAGTTAAACTCAAAATCAGAAGACCTTGGTGGACAGACGAATGCCGTGATGCCAGGAAACAACAACAGAAAGCCTGGAATATTTTCCGGAGATACCCGACGACCCAAAATCTACTAAATTTTAAACAGGCTAAGGCATACGCTAGGAAAGTAAGTCGACAGAGCCAAAGAGAGTCGTGGGCGAAATACATATCCAGCCTATCATACAACACTCCGTCTAAGCAGTTGTGGACTAAAGCAAAAAGGGCAATGGGTTTGTACACCAATCATCCAATTTCCTGCATTGTTAAAGATAGCCAAACAATATCAGACCCTACAGAAATCGCAAACGCAATAGGCACAGCCCTTGCTTCCAATTCTTCAGCCATTTCATATAAAGACTCCTTTCTAAGATACAAACAACAATCTGAACGCCGAAATCTCAACTTCAATACACGTACCTCTCTTCCTTACAATAGCCCATTTTCAAAATCTGAACTCGTTCAGAGCCTTCATAGCACACATAACACTTCTCCAGGACCAGATGGAATAACCTACAGCATGCTAAAGCATCTTTCACGCCGGTCACTCCATAACTTGTTATTCATATATAATAGGATTTGGGAAGAACATGTTTTCCCTGTAGCTTGGCATAGAGCCACAATTATCCCTTTTCCAAAGCCTGGAAAAGACGTCTCTGACCCCAATAATTACCGGCCGATTGCCCTAACCAGCTGCCTTTGCAAAATTTTAGAAAAAATGATAAATGCCCGACTAATCTATGTTTTAGAAACCAGAAATCTCATTGCTCCAAATCAGTGTGGTTTCAGAAGGGGTAGATCGACGACGGACAGCATTATTGCTCTGGAATCTGACGTTAGGAGAGCTTTTCTCCTAAGAAATCATTTAGTGTCAATCTTCTTCGACATAGAGAAAGCTTATGACTGTACCTGGCGCTATGGCATCCTACGAGACCTTTTTGAACTGGACTTCCGGGGAAATCTCCCAATTTTTATAAAGAATTTTTTAACTACCCGACACTACCAAGTCCGTGTTGGCACTGCCGTATCCAACTTTTTTATTCAAGAAGAAGGGGTTCCTCAAGGGAGTGTCCTCAGTGTCACTCTCTTCTCTATAAAAATTAATAATATTTTAAAACAATTACCACCTTCTGTGCGGGGGAACTTGTATGTTGACGACTTGCAGATTTGCTGTCAAGGTAAGGACATGGCATTCATCGAACGTCAACTGCAAACTGCAGTCAGGCGTATAATGACTTGGAGTGATAAAAATGGTTTTAGCTTTTCTTCTGATAAAACTTCATGTGTGCACTTTTGCCGTAAACGTGGGATCCATCCGGATCCCGAAATTTTTATTGAAAGCCACAAAATAAATGTTGTGGACACGGTTCGTTTCTTGGGCATTGTCTTTGACCGGAAGATGACATATCTTCCACATGTTTTACAGCTGCGAAGAAAGTGCGAGAAATCTCTCAATCTTCTTAAAGTTTTATCGAATACATCGTGGGGTGCTGACAGGACATCTATGTTACGTATATACAGATCGGTAATCCGTGCAAAACTAGACTACGCCTGCCCAGCATATGGTTCGGCTCGTGAATCCGTTCTTAGAAAACTTGACACTGTGCACCACAGTGCACTTCGCATATGCTCTGGTGCTTTCCGAACTTCACCCATTCAGAGTCTCTATGTCGACTGTCACGAACCATCTTTGTATCATACTCGCCATACACTTTCATTGAACTATTTTTTTCGTGTCCTATCTCATCCTAATCATCCTTTACAGGACATGCTACTTGATAAGCAGTATGATTGCCTGTATCAAAACCGGCCATCCTGCATACCGTGTTTTGGCTTTCGTATGCGCTCCTTCATCCAAAATACCTCTCTGGAAGATATAAATGTCTGTGTACGTCCATTATTTGACTTTCCTCCTTGGAAGAAAAAATCTATATCATACATTAATCCTTTTCATAATTTTAACAAAACCGACACCGATTCATCCATATTTAAACAACTTTTTTACTCTCATCGTCACAGTTTCTCTAAGTATAAAGATATTTATACGGACGGCTCGAAAATAACTGACCATGTCGGTTGCGCCTATATTTATAAATCGGAAATTCATAGTTACAAAATTCACTCATCGTGCTCAGTTTTTACAGCAGAAATTTTAGCCATTAAAAAAGCTCTTGATTTTATTGCCCGTCATCGGAATAAACATTTTATTATATACTCGGACTCTTTGAGCGTACTCGAAAGCTTAAAGTCTGGCAAGGGTGATCATAGTTTGGTCTCCATTATTTTAAATCTTCAGCATAGTTTAGAACACCGTGGTTATAGTATTTTATATTGTTGGATCCCAGCACATGTCGGGATCACTGGAAATGAGCTCGCAGACACTGCCGCAAAAAATGCAAGTATGACTTTATATCACCCTGTCCCTTACACTGACATCAAACCTACTATCAGGAGTTTAATTTTGGACAAATGGCGCTCAGCATGGAACCTTCTTTTAGATAATAAACTACATAATATAAAGCCCACCATCAGTGTCTGGCCCACATTATATCCTAGAAAACTGGATGTTATAATAACGCGTTTGAGAATAGGACACACTAGGGTCACTCACAAATATTTGCTGGAGGGAGAAAATTCCCCCATCTGCTTTCACTGCAACTGTGACCTTACCATTTTACATATTTTAACTGACTGCACAGGTCTTACCAACTTTTATTCTAAATACTTTGGTTCAACTTCTCTCACCTTAAAAGATCTTTTAGGCGAAACACCTCACCCTGCTATTTTTCGTTTCTTGAAATGTACAGGATTTTACCCATTGATTTAATAACTTTTTTCTTTCCTTTATATCATTTTGTAATACTTGACTGCAATCTAGATGGGGAAACCCCATCTAGATGTTTTGACTTTAACACTAGTGCGTTTTATCTTCTTTCTTGACCTTTATTCACAGCCTTTTACCATATTTGTGTTTTAAACTTTTTATACCTCTGTTTTTTTTCTTATCATATCTGACTTTTTTTTTTCATTCATGACACGGCTACTTTTATCATACTTTTTTACAATGACTTCATGGTTTTTAAACGTGTATAATTATAACATCGTTTTGACGAGTAAGCTAAATTATATATTTTTATCTCAGACTTTACCTTGTGTTTGGCGCAGCATGTCCTTTCTGGACCTTGCGCCATTAAACCCTAACCAACCAACCAACCAACCGTAAAGGGGCAGTTGTAGGCCAGATCGGACTGAGTATCGAAACGCAAAGGTCTTGACTCGGCACGCAGTTAGTGTCGCATGAAAGTGGTCGGATACGACGACGCACTCGACACTGAACTGAAGGCGCTGCCAATGGCGTTACTTATTTCCTCTAAGGTAGAAAGTGTAACGCCATTTTGAACAATGCACGGTATTGGCTGGTCTGGATATAATCCTATGCATTTCTTTACTTTCGTCCAAAGCTGTTTACTGGGGGTGGATGGTGTCAATTCCGAAACGTACTTTTTCCACGACTCTCTCTGGCAACGTCGACCCACTCTACGAGCGTTAGCTCTTGCTTGCTTGAAAGCAACGAAATTTGGAGTGGTGGGATATCGGCGAAATATCCCCCACATTTTACGTTGTACTTTCAATGCTGCAGAATACTCAAGGTTCCACCACGGTTTCCAGTTTCTTCGACCATTAGGTGAGCTCTTGGAAATGGCTGCATCGGCCGCTTCTATTATAACGTTGGAGACAAGACGAACCGCATCATCGATATCACCGTCGACCATAGCCTGGGTAATGGTTGCAATGTCTGTAAATCGCGACCAGTTCGCAGACTCATATTTGAATCGCGCAGGGCGACAGACTACGGATCCAGTGCCGGACAGTGACACAAACACAGGAAAATGGTCACTTCCGCGAAGATCTGTCCCGACCCAAAAGTTGCAAGATGGAAAGATTGACGGTGAACAGATGGCAAGATCAATGATGTGAAAGGTCCGAGATGGCTCGTGAAAGTGAGTAGGATCACCATTATTGAGGAGGCAAAGATTGTGGTCAGTTATTAACTGCTCCACTTGCCTTCCTCGAGCGGTGTTAGAGCTACTCCCCCACAAAACATTATGAGCATTAAAGTCTCCAAGTATAACAAAAGGTTCCGGAAGCTGAGTCACCAAGTCGTCGAGAGTTCTTTGATCAACAACGTCGTTAGGTGGCAGATATATTACACACACGGAAATTAATTTCCGCATCTGCACACGCACTGCTACCGCTTGAAGTGGAGTATTTAACGATAGGACAGAGTAGGGATAGCTGTGAGAGGTCAGGAGAGCAACACCTCCAGACGCTCGCACACCCGAAACATTGTCCTTCCGAATAATACTATAACGACGTAATTTGGCCGTGTCCGCTGACTTCAGGAAAGTTTCCTGAAGTGCGACACAGGCCGGATGGTAATCTGTGATCAAAGACTTCAGATCTGATAGTTTATTACGGAAACCGCGACAGTTCCAGGAAATTAAACTCGCCATCAAGAGGAAGACGGAGAAGGAGCACGAGCGGGAGGAGTTGAGGTGTCCATAGACACCCCAGCATCAGGATCAGAAAGATCCGAATTGGACGCGCAAATTTGGAGGGTTGGTTGGTTGGTTGGGGTTTTATGGCGCAAGGTCCAAAATAGGACATAAAGCGCCAAACACAAGACAGAGGCGGGAAAAGAGTATATAGAAAACCGCCTGACATAAACCAACGACAGAAATTACAGGTACGAAACCAATACCATTTCTTAATAAAATGACATAAAAGAGTGTAAAACAGGTATAAAAAAGTAGTAAAAAAGCAGTGTAAACGTTGTAAAAAATATATATATATATAAGTTAATGATGCATAAAAGGGATAAAACTATGATATATAAAAATTTATAAAATGTTTAGATGATATGAATGGTTACATAAATAATGAAAAGTGCTAAAATTTTAACAATAAAATCAATCCGAAAAGCAAATGCACTTTATAAAATTTGTACAAAACAAAAAGGCAAAAAGAGAAGGATGGGGTGGTTCCCCCAGCAGATCAGACAAATTGGGTGAACTACAACCGAAAAACCTGTTATAGTGTGACTGCAGACTAGGGCAAGACGTCAAGATGTGTGACACTGAAAGCGGAGCCTTACAGTGTTCACACAGAGGGGCATCCTCACCCATCAGCAAATGCCGATGTGTCGAAAGAGTATGCCCAACTCTCAAACGTGTAAGTACTACGTCTGCACGGCGCAGTCCAGCAGATGGCCAAGAGCCAATGCGAGGTTTAACCTGTCGCAGCTTGTTCTGAACTTGTAGGTCCCAATCTAACTGCCACTCATGCCAAACTAACTTTTTGACAGCGGACTTCAAATCGGTGATAGGAATAGGCTGAAACAGACGATGCATGGCACCTTTAGCCGCAGCATCTGCATGCTCATTACCCGCTATGCCGACATGACCCGGCACCCAGCAGAACGAAACACTGAAACCTCGACGATAGAGGCGACGATGCAGATCCACCACCGGAGATAAAAGGGAATGAGAGTGTGACACTTCACCATTCTCCAAAGTCTCTAATACGGTGATAGAATCTGTATACACGATATATCGTCTACTGGTCTGACGGGATATGTACTTCAAGGCTTCGTGAACAGCGACAAACTCTGTTGAAAACACGGAAAAACAGTCGGGAAGGGTGTAGCTCCTAACGTCTCTGCCACAGACGTAGGCACAACCAACATGGTCTCCTGTTTTTGAGCCGTCGGTATAAACAGCAACATAGTTACGGTAAATAGCGCGGTGCGATGCAAAAAGCTGGCGATACACAACAGGATCCGTACTTGACTTTACAAAACCCTGGAAAGGGCGCAAGTATAAAATCCTGTGATCACGCCAAGGTGCAAAAGGTAAAGTCGGTCGCAGCGTGACATCCGTATCAGAGAGAGACGTCGAAGAAAGGAACGTTCTCATTCGAAGTCCGAAAGGTGGTATACAAGATGGCCGATTTTCGAAAAGCCGGTCAGACTGACTGTCAAGAAGAACAGAATGGAGTGGGTGAGCAGGATGCGAAAGAATGCGAAAATACAATTGAAGCGACAATTGCTTGCGAACAGATGGTAAAGAGGGCTCGTCACAGATGACATTTAAGCTCTTAATAGGCGAAGTTCTGAAAGCACCAGAACAGATTCGGAGGGCGGAGTGATGGATAGTATCAAGTTTCCGCAACACAGAAGAGCGAGCGGAACCGTATACGGCACAACCATAATCCAGTTTCGATCGGATGACGGCGCGATAAACTCGGAGCATAGTACATCGATCAGCACCCCAGGACGTGTTTGACAACACTTTTAACAAGTTTAGGGTTTGTTCTGACTTCCGACGTAAATGCATAACGTGCGGAAGGAAAGTGAGCTTTCTATCGAACAATACTCCTAAGAAGCGAACAACGTCCACAACGGTGATAGCTGAATCGCCGAGATAGATCTGCGGGTCAGGATGCAGTCCTCTTCGCTTACAAAAATGCACACAAGAGGTCTTTTCCGTCGAAAAAGTAAAACCGTTCTCCGAACACCATGTCATCATGCGAGAGATTGCAATTTGCAGTTGTCGTTCAATGTAACGAATGTCCTTGCTTTGGCAGGAAATCTGCAAGTCATCCACATATAAGTTGCCATGAACAGAAGGTGGTAAGCACTGTAAAATATTATTTATTTTCAGGGAAAAAAGTGTCACACTGAGGACACTTCCCTGCGGAACTCCCTCTTCCTGTATGTAAACATCGGAAAGTGTGGTACCAATGCGAACTTGAAATTCTCTTAGAGACAGAAAATTCGCAATAAAAATAGGCAAGTGGCCTCGAAAGTTGTTACTATAAAGGTCACGAAGGATCCCATATCGCCATGTCCGATCATATGCCTTTTCGATGTCGAAGAAAACAGACACAAGATGGTTACTTCTGACAAAGGCATTGCGAGCTTCGGATTCTAAGGCAAGGATATTGTCCATCGTAGACCGACCACGCCGGAAACCGCTTTGTAAAGGTGACAAATAAAGCTCGGTTTCTAGTACGTACACTAACCGATTGTTTACCATGCGTTCTAGCAGCTTGCACAAACAGCTCGTGAGTGCAATTGGACGGTAATTATTCGGGTTAGTAGCATCTTTTCCCGGTTTAGGAAAGGGAATCACTAATGCCCTACGCCAAGAGGTTGGGAAAGTATGTTCCTCCCAGATTCTGTTAAATAAACATAGCAAATTACGGAGCGAGCTGCGAGAGAGATGCTGTAGCATAGCATAACTAATGCCATCGGGACCCGGGGAAGTCATCCGAGTCTGCCGAAGGCAATTCTCCAACTCCTTCTCCGTAAAGGGGCAGTTGTACGACACGTTGGACTGAGTTTCAAAACGCAAAGGTCTAGACTCGGCACGCAGTTTGTGTCGCATGAAGGTGGTCGGGTAAGACGACACACTCGACACAGAACTAAAAGCGCTGCCAATGGCGTTACTAATTTCCTCTACGGTAGAGAGAGTAACGCCATCTTGGACAATGCATTTCAGTGGCTGGTCTGAATATAAACCCATGCATTTCTTCACTTTAGTCCAAAGCTGCTTACTGGGAGTGGATGATGTCAGTCCCGAAACATACTTCTTCCATGACTCTTTTTGACATCGTCGACGCACTCTACGAGCTTCTGCTCTAGCTCTTTTAAACGCCACGAAGTTAGCAGTAGTGGGATATCGGCGAAATATCCCCCACTGTTTTCGTTGTTTTTTCAGGGCTTCTCGACATTCAAGGTTCCACCACGGCTTCCAATTTCTACGACTATTTGGTGAACTTTTAGGAATGGCTGCATCGGCAGCCTTTATTATAACGTCGGAGACACGACGAACCGCATCATCAATAGCACCGTCGACCATAGACTGGGTGATTTTTGCACTGTCTGTAAATCGCAACCAGTTCGCAGATTCATATTTGAATCGCGCAGGGCGACAGACTAAAGATCCCGTGCCGGACAGTAACACAAAAACAGGAAAATGGTCACTGCCACGAAGATTAGTC
Source organism: Dolomedes plantarius (assembly GCA_907164885.2). Lineage (NCBI taxonomy): Eukaryota > Metazoa > Arthropoda > Arachnida > Araneae > Dolomedidae > Dolomedes > Dolomedes plantarius. The sequence goes on from OU015499.1 coordinate 13,456,693, forward strand.
CCAACCCAGAAGTTACATGATGGAAATAGCGACGGTGAACAGATGGCAAGATCAATTATGTGAAAGGTTCGAGATGGCTCGTGAAAGTGAGTAGGATCACCATTATTGAGGAGGCAAAGATTATGGTCAGTTAATAACTGCTCCACTTGCCTTCCTCGAGCGGTGTTACAGCTACTCCCCCACAACACATTATGAGCATTAAAGTCTCCAAGTATAATAAAAGGTTCCGGAAGCTGAGTCACCAAGTCGTCCAGAGTCCTTTGATCAATTACATCGTTAGGCGGCAGGTATATGGCGCAGATGGAAATTAATGTCCGCGTCTGCACGCGCACAGCTACAGCTTGAAGTGAAGTATTCAAGGAGAGGACCGTAAACGGGAAATTGTGAGAAGTCAGGAGAGCGACGCCTCCAGACGCTCGCACACCCGAAACATTGTCCTTCCGAATAGTACAATAACGACGTAATTTGGCCGTGTCTGCTGACTTCAGGAAGGTTTCCTGTAGTGCGACACAGGCCGGATGGTAATCTGTGATCAAAGACTTCAGATCAGAAAGTTTATTTCGGAAACCGCGACAGTTCCAAGAAAGAAGAGTGGCCATTATGGTGAAGAGGGAGAAGGAACACAAGGTGGAACAGCAGAGGTGTCCATGGACACCCCAATGTCAGGATCAGAAAGATCCGAATTTGAGGCGCATAATTGAAGGGCATCCTCATCCCTTCGCGCCACATTGCGAGGATCTTTATTTGAGGCGCATATTTGAAGGGCATCCTCATCCCTTCGCGCCACATTGCGAGGGTCTTTCGCCTTACGGGAAAGACTCAATCTCTTCACTAATTCAGAATGTTTTAATTTTTTAGTAACGAGGGGTTTTGAAGTAGGTGTCTGGGTACGATTAATTTTGGTTTTGTGTGATTCAGATTTAGGAGATGGACTTAAGGAGTTTTTATTGTTGTTTTGTGGCTTATTAGAAGGTGGGTTAAATTCTGTCTGAGTGGAAGCTGTACACATAACTTTTTTGGTGGTAGCAACGGAAGCGTACGAAACTCCGACTCTAGGAGTCCGAGCCTCCACTTGCTTTCGAGCCTCCATATATGATAGATTATTGTGGGCCCTGATAGTTTGGACCTCTTTTTCCATTATCCACATCGGACAGGAACGTGAGTAAGATGGATGGCTACCACGACAATTAGCACATTTAGCTGGCGCGTCACATGTATCAGACGGATGTTCCGGCTGGGCACAATGAGCACAGACCGCGGAACCACGACACGCTGCTTTCGAGTGTCCGAAACGTTGGCACTGAAAGCAACGGAGAGGGTTCTGGACGTACGGTCTCACGGGGCATCGCAGGTACCCAGCTATGATAAAAGATGGCAATTTAGGTGTGTCGAATGTCAGGATGAGATGTTTCGTTGGAATTACATTCCCATCCCGACGGATATTAATTCGACGCACGGCAGAGACATGCTGATGGCGTAGATTCTCCAAGATTTCTTGTTCGATAGTGTGTAGTAAATCAATTTCCGAAATAACACCTCTCGAAGAATTTAGGTAAGTGTGTGGAGCTACAGATACTGCCATATTACCAAAAGTTGAGACTTTTAACATTTGCGCTGCTTGTGCCGATGTCGCAACCTCTACTAACAGATCACCTGAACGAATTTTTTTTATGCTTTTAACTTCTCCTGCGGATGCATTAATGCATTTCTGAATTAGGAAAGGGGACACCGTTGCAAATGTCCCTTCCTCACGTTTTACAACAAAAAATCGAGACTTTTGCTCCCTCGAAGAGAGAGTCGATGTACTACTACTGCTGCTTTCAGAAAGTTTAGTATCCATAAAAATGGGCCGTATGTTCAGTCCCCGGCGGCACCACCCACCATGGAGCCCAACAAGGGGACGCCGGTTACTACGCCAGTGCTAACCGGGAACTAACCGGGAACTATACGCGCGCGGCCAATGACCGGTTGCTTAGCCCTGAGCCAGTGACCTTAGTCTGACCGACCAGCCGATTGGTACACACGGGACCAATGTGCACCTCCCGTTTACCTGAAGCAAGGGCCAAAGTAGTGTGTTGGAGCGTTATCTTACTAAAGCCCACATTATGGCGAAGAATAAAACCCCTCAACTACCAGGATCCCCATTTCCTGGGACACGGGTCTCCACGCACGGCAAACACGTGGGCAGTTAATCGCCATTAGAAGCTAGAAACACAGAATGGCTACAGCTTCTGATGAGGAGCCCTCACCTCCGAAGAGGTAACCGCAACGAGGGAGAAAAAAATGTAAAAGTAGAAGGACGAGAGGAGAAGAAAAGGGAAAGGAGGGAAAGTTCGCTGGGGTACCTCGGGATTGCGACACCCGTGTTTACCTAAAGAAGGTAAACCCCCTGAGGGGCAAATTTGGAGGGAATCCTCCTCCATACGCGCCACAATGCGAGGGTCTTTCACCTTACGTGAATGACTCACTCGCTTAACAACTTCAGCACTTTTTAATTTTTTATGTATAGCTGGTTTAGGTGTGGAAGGTTTTGAGATGAAAGAACGGGATGTTTTATTAGGTTGTGAATTAGATTTTGAAGGTGGGGTTGTTTGAGTTTTACTATTGTTTGGTTTATTGGTTGTAATAATAGGCTCCGTTTGGGTTGATGAGTTACACATAACTCTCTTGGAAGCGGCAACAGAGGCGTATGAAACACCAACTCTAGGGCTTCTAGCCTCGACCTGTTTGCGCGCTTCTAAGTATGACAGACTATTGTTGGCTCTTACGGTCTGAATTTCTTTCTCAACTATCCATTTTGGACAGGAGCGTGAGTATGATGTTTGATCTCCTTGGCAGTTGACGCATTTAGCTGGCTTTGTGCAGGTCTCAGATGTATGGTCAGGCTGGGCACATTGGGCACAGACCACGGAACCACGACACGATGCTTTCGAGTGTCCGAAACGTTGACACTGAAAGCAACGGAGAGGGTTCTGAACGTAGGGCCTGATGGGACACCGAAGGTACCCCGCAATAAGGAATGATGGTAATTTAGGTGTGTCGAAAGTCAAGATGAGATGCTTCGTTGGAAGCACTTTCCAATCTCGACGGATATTAATACGACGAACACCAGACACATGTTGGTCGCGTAGATGCTCCAGGATTTCCTCTTCGGGGGTATGGAGGAGATCGGCCTTCGATATTACTCCTCTTGAAGAGTTCAAATATCCATGAGGAGCCACGGACACAGCAATATTTCCAAACATATTTATCTTGGACAACTGCGCAGCTTGTACTGCAGTCATTACTTCAACAAGGAGGTCACCAGAACGCAGCTTCTTTATTGAATTCACATGGCCTATTACAGATTGTATACATTTGTGTATCAAGAAAGGTGATACTGTTGTGAAGTTGCCTTCTTTGCGTTTAATAATGAAAAAGCCAGATCTTAGGCTTTCATTCGATGAGACAGATGATGAGACAGATGATGCTTGTTTGGCTTTGGTTGAAATATCCATAAAAATGGGCCGTATGTTCGGTCCCCGGCGGCACCACCCACCATGGAGCCCAACAAGGGGACGCCGGTTACTGCGCCAGTGCTAACCGGGAACTATACGCGCGCGGCCAATGACCGGTTGCTTAGCCCTGAGCCAGTGAACAATGTCTAACCTACCAGCCGATTGGTACACACGGGACCAATGTGCACCTCCCGTTTACCTGAAGCAAGGGCCAAAGTAGTGTGTTGGAGTGTTATCTTACTAAAGCCCACATTATGGCGAAGAATAAAACCCCTCAACTACCAGGATCCCCATTTCCTGGGACACGGGTCTCCACGCACGGCAAACACGTGGGCAGTTAATTGCCATTAGAAGCTAGAAGCACAGAATGGCTACAGCTTCTGATGAGGAGCCCTCACCTCCGAAGAGGTAACCGCAACGAGGGAGAAAAAAAGGAAAAAGTAGAAGGACGAGAGGAGAAGAAAATGGAAAGGAGGGAAAGTTCGCTGGGGTACCTCGGGATTGCGACACCCGTGTTTACCTAAAGAAGGTAAACCCCCTGAGGGGGGTTGCGAGAGGATACGGAAGTACAACTGAAGCGACAATTGCTTGCGAATAGATGGTAAAGAAGGCTCGCCGCAGATGACATTTAAACTATTTACGGGAGATGTTCTGAAAGCACCAGAACAGATTCGAAGGGCAGAATGATGAATCGTGTCGATTTTCCGCAGCACAGAGACGCGTGCGGAACCGTACACGGCGCATCCATAATCTATTTTCGATCGAATGACCGCGCGATAGACCTTGAGCATAGTTGATCGCTCAGCTCCCCATGAGGTGTTGGATAGAACTTTCAGCAAGTTTGGAGCCTGCTCAGACTTCCGCCGTAGATGCATTACGTGCGGAAGGAAATTTAATTTGCTATCAAACAACACGCCCAAGAAACGAACAACGTCCACAACGGTAATAACTGAATCTCCAAGGTAAATCTGCGGGTCAGGATGGAAACCTCTGCGTTTGCAAAAATGTACGCAAGAGGTTTTTTCGACCGAAAACGTAAAGCCGTTCTCCGAACACCATGTCATCATGCGAGAGATTGCAATTTACAGTTGTCGTTCGATGTAACGCATATCCTTGCTTTGGCAGGAGATCTGTAAATCATCAACGTATAAGTTTCCACGAACAGATGGAGGTAAGCATCTTAAAATTCCATCTATTTTTAAAGAAAACAGTGTCACACTTAGTACACTGCCCTGAGGAACTCCCTCTTCCTGAACGTAAACATCGGAAAGTGTTGTACCAATGCGAACTTGGAATTCCCGTAGTGATAGGAAGTTCGCAATGAATATAGGCAAGTGGCCACGAAAGTTGTTGTTATAAAGGTCACGAAGGATACCATATCGCCACGTCCGGTCATAAGCCTTTTCGATGTCAAAGAAAACAGACACTAAGTGGTTTCTTCTGACAAAGGCATTGCGAGCTTCGGACTCTAAGGCAATGATATTATCCATCGTAGACCGACCACGCCGGAAACCGCTTTGTAGAGGTGGCAGACAAAGCTGGGTTTCTAACACATAAACTAACCGATTGTTCAACATGCGTTCCAACAGTTTACATAAACAACTAGTGAGCGCTATCGGACGGTAATGCTTAGGGTTGGTGGCATCCTTTCCCGGTTTGGGAATGGGAATCACTATAGTCTTACGCCAAGAGGATGGGAAAGCATGTTCCTCCCAGATTCTATTAAATAAAATCAGCAAATTACGGAGAGAGCTGCGAGAGAGATGCTGTAGCATAGCATAACTAATGCCATCGGGACCCGGGGAAGTCATCCGAGTCTGCCGAAGGCAATTCTCCAGCTCGTTCTCCGTAAAAGGGCAGTTGTAGGCCAGATTGGAGCGAGTTTCGAAACGCAAAGGTCTTGACTCGGCACGCAGTTTGTGTCGCATGAAATCGGTCGGGTATGACGACGCACTGGACACTGAACTGAAGGCGCTGCCAATGGCGTTACCTATGTCCTCTACAGTAGAGAGGGTAACACCATTTTCAATAATGCACTGTATTGGCTGGTCTGAATATAGTCCCATGCATTTCTTCACTTTCGTCCAAAGCTGTTTACTGGGAGTGGATGTTGTCAATTCCGAAACGTACTTTCTCCAAGACTCTCTCTGGCAACGTCGACGCACTCTACGAGCGTTAGCTCTAGCTTGCTTGAACGCAATAAAATTTGCAGTGGTTGGATATCGGCGAAATATCCCCCACATTTTCCGTTGTATTTTCAACGTTGTGGAACAATCCAGGTTCCACCACGGCTTCCAATTTGTACGAATATTTGGCGAAGTCTTAGGGATGGCTGCATCGGCAGCTTCTATTATAACTTCGGAGACAAGGTGAACCGCATCATCAATATCACCGTCGACCGTGTGTTGGGTGACGACAGCACAGTCTGTAAATCGCGACCAATTCGCAGATTCATATTTGTATCTTGCAGGGCGACACACCACAGACCCTGTGCCGGATAGTGACACAAATATAGGGTAATGGTCACTTCCGCGGAGATCTGTCCCGACCCTAAAGTTACTAGATGGAAAAAGTGACGGTGAACAAATGGCAAGATCGATTGTATGAAAGGTTCGAGATGGCTCGTGAAAGTGAGTAGGGTCACCATTATTGAGGAGGCAAATATTTTGGTCAGTTAGCAACTGCTCCACTTGCCTTCCTCGAGCGGTGTTACAGCTACTCCCCCACAACACATTATGACCATTAAATTCTCCGAGTACAATAAAAGGTTCCGGAAGCTGAGTCTCCAAGTCGTCTAGAGTTCTTTGATCAAAAACGTCGTTAGGTGGCAGGTATATCACGCAAACGGAAATTAATATTCGCGTTTGTACGTGCACAGCTACTGCTTGGAGTGTAGTGTTCAAGGAAAGGACAGTAAAGGGATAGTTGTGAGAGGTCAGGAGAGCAACACCTCCTGACGCTCGCACACCCGAAACATTGTCCTTCCGAATAATGCTGTAACGACGCAATTTGGCCGTGTCCGCTGACTTCAGGAAAGTTTCCTGAAGTGCGACACAGGCCGGATGGTAATCTGTGATCAAAGACTTCAGATCTGATAGTTTATTTCGGAAACCGCGACAGTTCCAGGAAATTAAAGTCGCCATCAGGAGGAAGAGGGAGATGGAGCACGAGCTGGAAGAGTAGAGATGTCCATTGACACCCCAGCATCAGGATCAGAAAGATCCGAATTGGACGCGCAAAGTTGGAGGGAGTCCTCCTCCATACGCTCCATATTGCGAGGGTCTTTCACCTTTTGTGAATGACTCACTCGCTTTAAATTCTCTATAAGCGTTTTAATTTATTATGAGAATATGGTTTTGAGGTACAGGGTTTCTGGTATTGTATAGGCTTATTTTGGTGGGAATTAGTGGCTTTTTCAGGTGATTTATTGGTGTTTTTTGTTTTCTGTGTGTTATTATTGTTAGTGGGATAGGCTTCTGTTTGTGTGGAAGTAGTGCACATTACTTTCTTAGTGGCGGCAGCAGAAGCATAAGAGACTCCGATTCTGGGGCTCCTAGCTTCGACTTGTTTTCGCGCTTCTAAGTAAGATATATTACTGTGGGCTCTGACAGTTTGAATCTCTTTATCGAAGCTCCACTTCGGGCATGATCTTCTTGAGTATGAGGCGTGTTGTCCATGGCAATTGACGCACTTTTCAGGCAAACTGCATGTGTCTGAAGAATGGTCGGGCACAACGGGCACAGACAACGGACCCACGACACGATGCTTTCGAGTGTCCAAAATGTTGGCACTGAAAGCAACGGAGAGGGTTCTGAACGTAAGGTCTTGTGGGACATCGAAGATAACCAGCTATGACAAAGGATGGTAATTTTGGCGTCGCGAATGTCAGGATGAGGTGCTTCGTAGGAAGTACCTTCCCATCCCGTCGGATATTAATTCGACGCACACCAGACACATGTTGGTGCTTTAAGTTTTCCAATATCTCCTCTTCAGAGGTATGGAGGAGATCAGCCTCAGATATAACACCTCGAGATGAGTTCAAGTATAAATGTGGAATGACGGTTATGGCTATATTACCAAACATTTTTAACTTAAGTAACTGAGTGGCTTGTGCAGAAGTCGACACTTCAACAAGGTCACCGGAACGGAGTTTTTTTATTGAGTCAACGTTTCCTATAGAAGAGCTTATGCATTTTTGTATGAGGAAAGGCGATACAGTAGTGAAGTTCCCTTCCACTCTTTTAATAATAAAAAAACGAGAAGTATCATTTACATTTAACGAAGATGATGACGCGAGACTATTCTTAGCTTTGGTTTGAGAATCCATAAAAAAGGGCCGTATGTTCGGTCCCCGGCGGCACCACCCACCATGGAGCCCAACAAGGGGACGCCGGTTACTGCGCCAGTGCTAACCGGGAACTATACGCGCGCGGCCAATGACCGGTTGCTTAGCCCTGAGCCAGTGAACAAAGTCTAACCGACCAGCAGATTGGTACACACGGGACCAATGTGCACCTCCCGTTTACCTGAAGCAAGGGCCAAAGTAGTGTGTTGGAGCGTTATCTTACTAAAGCCCACATTATGGCGAAGAATAAAACCCCTCAACTACCAGGATCCCCATTTCCTGGGACACGGGTCTCCACGCACGGCAAACACGTGGTCAGTTAATTGCCATTAGAAGCTAGAAGCACAGAATGGCTACAGCTTCTGATGAGGAGCCCTCACCTCCGAAGAGGTAACCGCAACGAGGGAGAAAAAAAGGAAAAAGTAGAAGGACGAGAGGAGAAGAAAATGGAAAGGAGGGAAAGTTCGCTGGGGTACCTCGGGATTGCGACACCCGTGTTTACCTAAAGAAGGTAAACCCCCTGAGGGGGACTGATGTGTAGAAACTGTTCCAATTTAGGTAGGATTTATAAACATCTTATGTAAAATAAACATCTTAAAACCTGTGAAATAATCTGTGGAATTTAACAATATATCACAATTTGGATAATCTTTGAAAGCATATAAGGTTTAAAATAATGTATTAATAATCTACATTTATGGATAAAATATAATATTTAGGATTAAAACTTGTAAATTTTATCTTTTAAGTCATAAAATATTTTTAATTTTAGTAAACGTCTTAACTTATAATACAGTTTTAAAGTTGATAAAGGCGCTAAACGTTTTAAATATATTTAAAACTATATAAGCATGATCAGATTATATTTTTTTTTAATTTTCAGGTTCTAGATGGTAATTGTATAATTTAAAGTATTCAAGTTAAGTTTATATTATTTACAGTCTTATAAACAGTATTTAAACAAGTAGTATGTTAACTACGACTGTTTGATATATAAAAATATTGTCTGCACATATTCTCCTATCGTAGTAGAATAAGCATTTATATGACTGTGTTTCCCTGTGAGTTTTAGCTGTATGCTATAATTACTATACGCTTCATTAATAGAAGCATCTATATCAGCATATGAACTTGGAACTTTATCTATTATGACACTAATAAAACAGCACAAGCACTTTATAAAACTTGAATTAGAATCGGAATCAACCTTGCAATTGAAAATTTCAATTATAACTAATTTTTACAGCGTATATGTTACAGCCGTTGTTCTTATCAATTGATTAACTTTGATTAAACATATTGTCAGATCTTTTACCATGTATAAGATAAACAGTTACAATCTACTTCCTGTTTACTAAAACAAACAAAGATAACGGAATGCAAGTCATCGGAGTACATCTCTTGGGAACTCTTGAAAAATAAATAAATTGAATCATTCACGTTATACCATTCCTTAACTGATGGCAAAATAATTATTTATCTTAACATCGATTCATTTTAAGGAGATAACTGTAACTTCAACGGAAGTTTAACCGCTGATAATATATAGTGACTTGCATATTTTACTCTTGGTTCTCGTTTTAAAAGATTAATTTTTTTTCTCTTGAAATAGCAATTAACGGGATTGAAGTTCCTTACGAATGTAGCATTTCACAGCCGACGTGGAACAATGAAGAATCCAGGCCTCTAACGGATTCTGAACCAGGTCCCTCCGCGTCACATCAAGGACGTAAGACCACTTCACATCAAGGCCGCGTAAGTTTATACACGTTTTGAAAATTTATTTTCTAGTAAAACATATTATTTAAAATGCTGTGTGAATATTAAAACCTCTTATTTAAAGAAGAAATTTTAGAATCAAACAAATTTCAATGTAAATGTTATAGGTGTATACAATTTTATTATACTGCGTTAAGTTAAAATATATATATTTGAATGAATTTAGATTAAATTGTTTAAGTTTTGTGTTAATATTAAAAATAATTTTTAAAGGATAAAACAATTTTTAATGAATGTGAATTTAGATAAAACCATTTCAGAATTAATTGTGTTTTGTGTTAATATTAAAAATAATTTTTAAAGAATAAAAGAATTTTTAGTGAATGTGAATTTAGATAAAACCATTTCAGAATTAATTGTGTTTTGTGTTAATATTAAAAGCTTTTATATATGATTGAAGAAGAAATATACTTTTTAAAGTGTTGTTAAATTTCTTGCTAAAACTTTTAACGGTAGGAAGTCATTTTACATGTCTATATTTCAATAAATATTGCAATTTCATAACGCTAAGTAAAAAATAAGTCTATATTTCAGAGAACTACTTGGTATATATATTAAACTGTGTGTCTGTATTTTCAGAGAATTTTGATTAATATAAAATTTAAAAATTTCTAAACTAAAAAATATAAGTATGCATAATACAATAAATTGTTTGATATGTATTTTTAAGGTGTGTAAATGTGTATATATTTCTAAAATGTTTCTAAGTTGATATTGAACTGTTTTTTTAACATTAAACGGTTAGATATACCTAATTTAAATAAAACTGTATATCTATGTTTTCAGGGAATTTTAATTAATATATTCAAAATGGTTTTATGGTAACTTTTAATATAATGAATGCAAATTTAGATAAAACCATTTCAGAATTACTTTAACTGTTTTACCAGTATTAAAAGCTTTTATGTATGTTTGAAGAAGAAATATACTTTTTAAAGTGTTGTTAAATTTCTTGCTAAAACTTTTAACGGTAGGAACTCATTTTACATGTCTATATTTCAATAAATATTGCAATTTCCTAACGTTAAGTAAAAATAAGTCTATATTTGAGGTAAAAGTGTTAACTATTTATGGTTTTGTTATCTATTAAGATTATAACTGTGAAGTTAAACTACCTTTATCGACATATAAAACTGCATATCTTGGTAGAACTATTGTAATTACCCATTCGATAGCAAAGAATTCACTATTCAATTTAGTTGATCAAAAAGTGTATATTATTTATTTAAATCGTGTTTTGAAAATATTATATGTACAGTTTTGTATAAATTATAGATTTTAAAGGTAAGATCTAATGCTAATTATTTTCTATACCAAATGTCTCATAGCATTTGCAGAATATTTAAAACCTCAATGTTATATATCAAGCGACGGTGTTAGAAACAATCTTATAATTTAAGTTCGACGTAAATTTAACATCTTCCATTGTATATATAATTGTATGTTTCAAAGTTTCGAATCTTATATTTTTTAATTACTATTATTTTTAAAAATTACTGTTTGTGGTTATAACTTCTAAGTTAATATATGTTTGATGTTCGTTTAATATTAAAACTTTATTAAATGCCTACTACTAATAGACTAAACTATTTAAATGCTTAAGATATTAAGTCTATCATAAATTAATTTAAAGTTTCCGTACTATGTTTTATTACTTTTTATAGAATATTTTTCAAAGACCTATTTTATTATATAAGTTTTATAACGTATATACGTTTTTTCATGTTAAAATTAGAATTAATAGTAATTTTAATTCTAACTATTACTTTGTATGTAGAAAACTATCTTATACGAAAGTATACCAAGAATTTTAATTTAGGAACATGTATGATATGTATATTTAAGCTATCAAAAAGGAAATCTTATGTTCTTACGTAAATTAAGTTAAGGGGACAGGGACGTGGAAATCTTTCAAAAATTTGAATTTTCAGTTTGGTACTTAAAAAATTGGGGACATTTCCCTGATTCGAAGAATATATAATTTGTAATGTTTCCGTCTCTAGAACAGTGAAAATTTTAAAATTAAACTTGTAAACAAAGATTGCCACGCCCATTTAAAGGGACAGTTGCTTGTTTTGATTCCCTGCCCTTTCAAACACTTTCATTGCTATCGTCATTTTAACTGCAAACTCAATGATTATTAACGGCGCACTTCTTACCGCAGATGTATTCCAAGCTGTGTGTTTTTTCTGACCTTCAAATCGTGTTGTTTACTCTTGCCTCGTGCGTTTTACTTCGCTTGCTTTCATTGTGTTCGCTGCTTTCATCGCATTTTCCTGCTATAATTTTTTTATATTATTTTATACCTTATTTTGTTTAATATTTATCCAAGTCTACTTCCTTTTGCTATGCCTCGAATAAAAAAATTCGGTAAAAGAAAGTATTATGGAGGTGTAAAAAGATCTGTAACAAGTGAAACGAATTACGATCAAATGAACGACAGTGCGTCAGGTAAAAAAATACATGTTTCTGAAATCGATCAGAATGCTTCTGTTAAAGGAAACTTTAATATTATTGTTAATATAGACATTCTAAAAACTTTAATAAATACATTTGAACTGTGCAAAAATTGTGGTTCTGAAAACAGTTTCGATGTGTATGAAGATGTTGGCAGTCGCAAAGGTCTGGCTACAAGTTTAGTGTTGTTCTGCATAAACTGTAGACATTCCACATCCTCTATGACATCATATACTTCCAAAGTTTATGATATCAATATGCGATTAGTGTACTCAATGAGATGCCTTGGTAAAGGCAAAAAAGCTGCAGATATATTCTGTGGAATGATGAATTTACCTCCTCCTCCTGCAAAGTTTGAACGGTATAAGGGAAAATTGATGAATGCCTTATATAATGTTAGTTCCAAATCAATGATCAATGCAGTAAATGAAACTGTAGAATCACAGGATGGTGATACAGACATAGTTGCTGCTTTCGACGGGACGTGGCAGAAAAGGGGGCATACATCATTGAATGGAGTTGTGTGTGCCACTTCCCTTGAAAATGGAAAAGTTTTGGATATAGAGTGCCTAACTAAATATTGTTTTTTGTGTAAATCCAAAAAGGAAATTCCTCACGAGAGTGAAAAAAATTTTCAAGGATATAATGGCGGAATGGAAGCCGCTGGCGTTCTCAGCATTTTCCGTCGCTCAGAGGTCCCACGCAATGTACGCTATGTGAAATACCTGGGCGATGGAGACTCTAAAGGATTTTTATCTGTTACAGACGCCAAAGTGTATGGCAATGATATTGCAGTCGAAAAGCTGGAATGTATTGGCCACATCCAAAAAAGGGGGGGGGGGGGGGGGGTCGACTTAGGTCTTTACGAAAAAACTTAAAAAATAATAAACTTGCTGATGGGAAAATTATTTCTGGTCGTGGACGACTGACTGACTGTGAAATAAATAAACTGCAAAATTATTATGGTTTAGCCATAAGACGTAATACTAACAAGACAGTTGATGATATGGCTAAATCCATATGGAGTATTTATTTTCATAAATTGTCAAAAGATGACAATCCGCAACATGGCCTGTGTGCTGTAGGACGTGACAGCAGGTGTGGCTTCAATCGAGCTAAAGAAACTGGTGAGAAGTATGTACATAACCACTCATTGCCCGAAGCAGTTTTAACTGCCATAAAGCCAGTTTTTAGAAGCCTTGCTGATAAGAAGCTTCTAGAAAAGTGTTTGCATGGCTGTACACAGAACCCAAATGAAAGTTTTAACAGCTGTATCTGGGAAAGGGTTCTAAAAACAAAGTTTGTAGGCATTAATACACTAAAAATTGGTGTTGTGGATGCCGTAATATGCTTCAATGATGGTATGTACAGTCGAACAAAGGTGTTTGAAGCAATGAATATTAATCCTGGCTCAAAATGAGAGCTTTACTTCGCAAAATTGACAAAACTAGAATTTGCGAAGCTGAGATCAAAGTGCAAAAGCACACAAAAGAAGCCAGGAAACATAAAAGAATTATTAAAACACAGGCAGATAATAAAGAAATACAACAACAACAACAACAAGATTACATGCCTAGAATGTTTTAAAAATGTTAAAATTTATAAAAATTGGGTATGTAAAGTATTTTTTTAAGTTTTCTCAAAATGATATTTTTTTATCTTTTGGTACACTTTTTGAAAATACTATTGCAGCTATACATGTGAAACTTCACTGTATCATTAAAATAGTAGTTTTACATCTACTGAATTGAAAATTTTTATATAAAAGTTATAAAATGTTTTTAATATGAAATGAAATATTTAAAAAAGAGCATTTTATGCTATATAAATTTTATAATTTTTTAAAATATATATGTATGCCTTTAAGAAAAATATATTGTATTCACAGTGTTAAACACAGTATATATAAGGTCCATGCAAATTTTGAAGGTAAGATCTTATTTAGTTTTTTAGTAAAGTGTACCTGAAAATACGCTAGAAATTTTCATGGTAAAAAAAGTATGTTTTTTTGCATTGTTATATATCATTATAAACTAATATATGTAAATTTTACACCAAAATGCTCACAATTACAGCATTTATCTGTGGTTAAAAAATTATTATAATATTTAAGTAACTAAAAAAGTTATGGCTACATAAACAATAGCAAAAATTTCGGCTTTTGCATTTGTCGAAAAGGTCCCTGTCCCCTTAATATTTGGTTGTTTACGCAGTGTATGTTGTTATGCAGAAACTATTCCAATTTAGATAGGCCCCTTTATTTAGTGCGAAATGAAAACCTAATTTGACTGGACTATTGTGTTACTATACTGTTTGTCAAAAACGAGTGCGAATCGTCTGAAATCACCCATGCATTTTACTTCTGTTAAAAATGTGAACGCATTTTGTCCAGGTTTCAAATCGACACTTCTGTTTCAAATTGTTTCAACAAGATATTCTATTTAATTGATCAATTTATAAAAAATGGCAGCGGATGGACAATTAAAAAAATTAATTTTTTAGACCTTCATATCGGTCGGTATTCGATCCCGCGCGGAGGATGTAAATCCGTTGAGCTACCGTCAAAGTTAAAAAATAAAATATGAAATTTTTCAAAACATATATTGCAACATTTTAAATTTCTTGAGAGTGATCCGGTGGCTGTGAGGTAGCGATGTTGCCTTCGGATCGCTCGGTCCTTAGTTCGAATCCCGCCGGTCGCGGTCTGCGTTTAATTTATTTAATTTAAATCTCCTTTCTGGAAATTTCCAGAATATTCCTGTATATGCAAATTGAATTAATTTGAATGTTCTGTTAGGATATAAGTTGCTGCACTCCAGTTGAGAGGCAGTTCTGCTCTGTACAATCACTCCGATAGCACTTCCTTGCTTCCAATAAATTTCTATACTCCACGTCTGTGTATTTAACCATCTCGTCAGTTTTCACGTGACAATTTGGTGGAGGCGCCGGGTACTTCGTAGTCTTTCATTGAACACAGACCTAAAGGTTTGACAAATGCCTTCTCTAGATCAGCTTCAACGTCGTAAAGAGTAAGTTCCGATCGGCCACAGTCTATGAGAGCTCCTGACGCCTGCAAGAAGTTCCATCCCAAGATGGCGTCATGGCTGCATCCTGGCAATACGACGAACTCAAAAGGATGGATTCGGCCCTTTATTCCAATTTGGAGGGTGCATTTCCCTTTCGGCCGTACATAACTTTCGTTGGCGACCTTAAGGACGGTGGAGTTAGGAATGGGGAACATCACTTTCTTAAGATGGTGACGGAATTTCTCGGACACCACAGATGATGACGCTCCGGATTCCACAAGCGCTTTCATCGGGAAGTTGTCGACAATAACGTCAAGCTGATTCCATCTCATCTTTGCGGCGACCGGAGGATTTAGAAAACCAGCGGCCCACCCCCACAAAAGGTCGAATCGCTTAGTTTTCCCTCACTCCGGCGGCTGGAAATCGGCTGCAACTGCGACGGCCATATGGAGATGGAGATCTATATCGACGTGATGGGGATCTTCCTCGGCGTGGGCTGGATGTCAATTCTCTGGCGTCTTGTCGGCTGAACACATCCATGAAATTTCGTGATTGCGGCTGACTGTTGGTTACTTGTCGGTTTCGGTAGGCGTCAAAAATGACTTTTCAGTCTCGGAGACTTCGGCCACTCCAGACATTGCCTATGAGTCTAAAAGGCACGATGAAGATAATACTCCTGACGCTTCTGGAGAGAACACTTCCTACAAAAGCCCCATGACGAGATCCAGGACGCGGATTTGAAGAAATTTTAGCTTGACTTCGAGACGTTTCTTTTTAAAGGAAGTTTACTGGGCCCCTACGGAAATACATGTCGCCGCCAGTGGCTATGGGCTAGGAGCAGTTTTAGTCCAAATGCAGAAGGAAAAGCAAAGAGTAATTACTTATGCATCAAGAACCCTGACAAAGACTGAGAAGAATTTAGAGAAAGGGGGTTAAGGAATATATATACGTTGTATAGAGTTAAAAGAAGAGATTGAGATTTTGCGGGGAAAGCTATAGGTTCCCCGCATCCCTGTGTTTTCGTAAAATTTGAATTTGAGTTTTTGCCGGGTGAAGCAGTTGGTTTCCCGCACACCTAAAGTTACGTAGAGACGCTATCGGCAGTTCGTCGACTGGAGACAGCACCTGAGTATTAACAGGTGCGGTCTTCTTCTAGCTGAGTGTTGTTCTTCTCGCTACGTGATGGAACATAAAAACTTGGTGAGTGTTGCTATTTTATTTTCAATTATTCTTTCTTTTATTTAAAAAAATAATTCGTTAAATTAAGGAATTATTTTTAACAATAGGACCCTTTTTACATTAACAGATTGATAACCCAGATTGGTGGAAGCAAGACATGGAACATTTTTGAAAACCTTACTTGTCCATTCTTTTGCACAACGTGTTGAGAATTATTTGATAATGAAATACATTATAAATCTCATTTAAGAAATCATGTAAAGGAAAAGTTCAGATGCGAGTTTTGCGAAAAAAAGCTTCAGTTAAAAGAAATTTGTTCAAGCATTTGTATATACTTCATGGAGTTACACCAGCTTAATCGATTTGAATGGAGTAGTTTATTTAGAAAAAAAATCTTTTCACTCGAAAAATGGATTTTTTTATTTATTTATTTTTTTTTTGTTGTAATACTCACAATTGTTTTGTATTTTACTAACAGTAAACACCATTTTTATAGATTGACAACCCTGATTGGTGGAAGCACGACATGAACATTTTCGAAAACCTTACTTGCCCATTCGTTTTCACAACTTGTTCAGAATTATTTGAGAACGAAACGCAATATAAATTGCATTTAAGAAACCACAGGAAAAAATTTGAATGTGACTTTTGTCACATGCAGTTTTCATCGAAATTTAATTGCATGGGGCATAATAGACATATCCACGGTCAGATCCGGTTCGACTATGTAGAATGTGAAAAGACTTTTTCAAGTAAATATAACCTCAGAAGACATTCTGAAATTCACAAATCTAAAAAAATATCAAATCAAGTCATCCAGAAAGGTGGTGCAAATGTCTCTAAAAATTCCGTAGAACTGGTAGCTGGTACCTCGAGTAGCAGTTTTTTAATGGACAAATTTGGTGTACTAGAATAAGTAGCGAAAAATAGGCTTCAAACTTATAAAACAAGCACTGTAAATTCAAAATGTCTTAAAACATTTCTTAACACTATAAAACATGAAGCAATAGATATAATTAAAATGAATGTCACATCTTTTAACTCAATTAAATGTAATATTTTTATGGAAGCCACATTTAAGAAACCTGATAATGAAAATCTTAATGAATTTAGATATTTAGAACATAATTTAAGAACACATAACAAAGCTATATTCAAAAGAACTGATTAGTGAATTTTATGATTTAATGTCCGAAAAACTTCTAAAGGAAAAACCAGAAAGTGAAATGCAATAATCGGGATGGAGTTTTAGCCATGTAAATTGGCTCGAACTGCGAATAAACAGGTTTTATCCTTTAAAGGGAAGTTTATATATTGAGTTACCCAAAAGCATACAAAACGGGAAAGCCGTTATAAATATTAAAAATTCTGATTATTTTTGTTTTAAATATACAGTATGGATCCCACGACTCAAACTGCACTCACAAACAAAAAAGTATACACATACACAAATGACCTTAATTTTGAGAACGAATACCATTGAGGTATTTTATATCCCACAAGCATACACGAGGTAAAAAAATTTGAAAAAGTTAACAACATAAGCTTTAGAAAAGAATAAGATTTTCCTCCTTAAAGTTTGTGATGAGGAGCTGTCTGATCACCACGATTTATTATTTTTATCCAACGAAACAACAAGACATTATTTATACATCTCAGATTTTGAACGTCTTATAAAAAAAACAATTAATTAATAGCAATAAAAAAAGTTCACATATGCAAAAAAATGCTTTACAACTTTTGATACTAGATATAATGGTACTGAAAAACCTAAAAAACACAAATCCCTATGAAATGAAAACAAACCTGTTCTAATTGAAATGACCAAAAATTCCAACTTATATTTTGCCGACTTTAAAAACAAACAAAGAGTTCCTTTAGTTATTTATACAGATTTTGAAAGCATTTTAAAACCCATTTCTGGACCCACACCAAACCCGCAAAATTCATTCATCAAACCTACAGAGAATCACAAAGTAATGGCTTACGCTTATTATATTAAAGATGTTTTGGCTGTATATAATGTTTACCGTACGTATAGGGCCGAAAAAGGGCTTGTTCAACATTTTTTTAAATCATTAAAACAGGATTTGGAAGTTATTAGTAAAATTTATAAAATAAATTTGCCTATTCAAAAATTAACAGATGCCGAACGAGATTCTTATATTAACCCGTTAACGCCCAGCGTCCTATTTATAGGACAGTTCATTTTCACCATTATAAATAAAGCTATTCAACGTTTCGCCTATTATTTTTCTACCCCCTGAAGAGTAATGGTTTCACCCTACTTACTTATGCCGGTATGGACCGGATGGACGCATTTTTCAGCCAGCTGGAGACACGTAAACTTCGCCATTTTCATGATTTTTTCTTGCTGAATTTCATTGTAATCGTACGAAAAGGTTTTAAAGGTAAGTTTAAATATTTTTTCAGAATTTATATTTCAGATATTCTATTAACAGATATCTTATAACGTTTTAAAATTATTTTTACTTTTATTAGTTTTAATTACAAATTTAAACTACTGTCCTAAAAATAGGACGCTGGGCGGATGCGTTAAATTTTCTGATATTTAGTTTATTTCAAAGGTGCTCAAGATGTCGCGGAAAAAATTTTTAAAACTGCCGAGGAAGCTGTAGAATATCTATTTTCGGAGGAATTGGAGTCCGAAATGATTGCTTTGCCACCTGAAGTAGATGAATTAACAGATGAAGAAGGTTTTGATGACACTGAAACTCTTGACCCATCTGTAAGAGACGTTGCAGGTAGTATTGAAATTTCTGTACCTTATGAAAACCATGATGATCATAGAGAGAAAGTTTTATCACACAAAAGTAAAAAGCGAAGTTGCTCGGAATCAGGATCAAATACACGTAAAAAAGGTAAAAAAGAGTTAATAGCAGATTGGAAAAAAGTTCCGCCAAATTATAATTTTCCTGATGAAAGTAATGCCTCAAAAATAAACTATGAAAAAGCTGTAAGCACTTTAGAGGGTCTATCGCCCGTAGAAGTTTTTGAAGAATTTTTGTCTCCGACATATTTGGAGCATATTTTAACAGAAACAGAAAAATACGCCAAACAATGGAAAAACAAACCAGATTTTTCCTTAACAACTGAAGAATTAAAAACATTTATCGGTTTTTTGATTTTCTCTGGATATCATACACTATCAAGTGAACGTGACTATTGGTCAGATGAAGAAGATTTAATGGTTCCTATAGTAAAAAACTCAATGACTAGAAACAGATACTTAGAAATAAAATCTATGATTCATTTTGCTGATAATAATGAAGCCAAGTCCCAAACAAATGACAGAGCTTTTAAAATTCGAAAATTAATTACTGAAATGAACGTAAATTTTCAGAAATGGGGAATTTTTGACAAGCATCTATCTATTGATGAAATGATGATTCGATATTACGGTCATCATTACTTCAAGCAATACATTAAAGGTAAACCCATAAGATTTGGGTATAAGATGTGGGCATTATGTGGGAACAATGGCTACTGCTATAATTTTGATTTGTATTGCGGCAAGGAAGTTGTCGATGCTGCTTCTACCGTGGTTCTTTCAAAAGAGCCCTTGGGAACTCGAGTTGTAAAAAAAATGCTTCAGCCAGTTACTGATCCCAATAGTCATATAGTTTATTTTGATAATTTTTTTAATTCCTATAATTTGTTGGTTGACCTAAGAAAGAGTGGATTTCGAGCAACAGGAACAATAAGAAGTGACAGAATACAGCATTGTCAACTTGAAATTGATTCTACTTTCAAAAAGACTAGCCGTGGTTCACATGATTTCTACTTTGATGTGAAAAATAAAATTACTGCGGTAAAATGGAATGATAACAAATGCGTTACACTTGCGACAAATTTTGACATAATTGAGCCACTAACATATGTTTCAAGGCGTGAAAAAGGAAAAGCTGAAAAAAATAAAATCGAACAGCCATGTCTCGTAAACAATTATAACAAAAACATGGGTGGTGTAGATTCTCATGATTGGCTTTTAGAGAAACATACCATAAAAATCCGTGGAAAAAAATGGTATTGGCCAATTTTTACCCGAATTATAGACATGGCTGTTGTAAATACCTGCGTTATTTACAACATGGTAAATGCAGAGAAAAAGAGTATGAAAGAAATAAGGAGACATATTGCAATAGCCTATCTAAAAAAAGGCAACACAGGACAAAAACAAATCGGTAGACCAAGTTATACAATTTCATCTCAAGTGAAGGTAATAGACACTGTTAGACGTGATGGAGTTGGCCATGTAATTGGTAAAAGAGAAAAACAAAGACGATGTCAAATGCAAAATTGTTCGGGAAAACCTCTTACATTTTGCATGAAATGTAATGTAACTCTATGTACAAAATGTTTTCCAAATTACCATAAATAGTGTGAATATGTTTAAACTTAATAAAAAATGTCAAATTTATTTGTGTTTCATTTTATTTTGCATTAAATATTAAAGTTCAATTGTTTGGGAACAGAAACGCAATCAAGTAACTAAAAACAAAGGAGAAGTACTAAGTGTTCAAAAACTTCTATATCCGCCCAGCGTCCTATTTATAGGACAGTAATTATCTCGGATCCTAAATTAATGGTGTGGAGTTTAATTGCATATTATGTTTAATTTAAGTGTTTAGAACATAATTTTAAAAGTTTTTAACAAAATTTCAATTTTAAATTAAGTTGGGCGTTAACGGGTTAAGAAATTAATGTACCTGACAAGTGGCCCAGAGTCTATCAGGTACAGCTAGCGGAAGCTTCTTCTGTTTTGTCTTTTCTTGCCAAAAATTTCACCTGCGCAACCTACCGGCACCTCCACGTGGTGGCCCCTGGGAAACTACTAGTTAGTTTGCGAACGCCGGAGGGTGGGAACAGTAGCCTTCCAAGTGTAGATTCGTTTTATAACAAATAAACAGATTACCACATTTCTGAAAAGGAATATGAGCATGCGAAAAAGGTTTGGAAAATGTTAAAAATTAAAGACTTGGTACAATATACATATATTTATTAAAAACAGATGTTTTGATTTTAGCAGACATTTTTGAAAACTTTAGGGATATTTGGACACATTCTGTGGATTCTGCATGGTACGTTAGTGCTCCAAGTTTAGCGTGGTCTGCCATGCTAAAATATACAAAAATCAATTTAGAACTATTAACAGATTACGACATGTTTTTTTATTGAGGAAGGGAAAAGAGGGGGATTGTGCCAATGCATGAAACTTTTGCCGAAGCTAATAACAAATATATGCCATCATTCGATCCGAAAAAAGAAAGCAATTATTTATTTTATGTTGATGCAAATAATTTGTACGGATGGAGCATGAGTGAATATCTTCCTACGGGTAAATAGGTTTCAACAGAGGAATTGAACCGAGTTGATGTATGTTCTATAGATGATGATGGTGATACCGGATTCAGTTTCGAGACCGATTTGGAATACCCGCCTAAATTACACGACTTGCATCGAGATTTACCTTTTTGCCCCGAATCATTAATCGTTCCTGGAACAAGAGAATCTACATTGTTAACAACTTTACACAATAAAAATATGTTGCCCATTATCGCGTTTTAAAGCAAGCAGTTCAACACGGTCGAAAAAATCACCAAGTTTCATAGAGGTGTGGAATTTTCACAAAGTAAATGGTTATCTCCATACATTTCTCTAAATGCAAAAAAAGAAAAAAAACGTCAATAGGCTAAAAATGATTTTGAAAAAATTTTTTACAAGTTACTGAACAATAGTGTTTTTCGGGAAACCATGGAAAATATTCGAAATTGAACGGATGTAGATTCAGTAGCATGCGATAATAGACTAGACAAATTACTACGTAAACCTAACTTTAAAGATAGAACGATAGTATTAAAATGTGAGAATAACGGCAAATATTTAGTATCCGTTCACTTAGACATAACTGCGATTTAACAAACCTATTTACTTAGGTACCTCAATTTCAGATATATCCAAAACAAAAATGTACCAGTTTCATTATGATATTATGAAAAATTTGTATAATGATCTAAATATTTTATATATGGATACAGACAGTTTTTTTTACGAGATCCGTACTAAGATCTTTATTATGACTCATTAAAAATTTCGGATCTATTGGATACAAGTGATAATGATTCGAATCACGCATTATATAGCAATAAAAATAAAAAGGTTTTACGAAAATTTAAAGACGAATTAAATGGGGCAATTTTAATTAATTTTGCGGGTTTACGTTCCAAACTTTATGCTTTTAAATCTGTCAAATCAGAGATTAAAAAAGCAAAAGGTGTTAACAAATCAGTCGTATCAAATCAAATTACTTTTTCGAATTATAAATCTTATCTATTAGAAAGAAACACATTGAAACTTCCTTGTAGCTCCATCCGTAGCATTAAACGTGAGGTTATACACTATGAAATCCAATAAAACTTCGTTAAATGCGGATGATAAGCGTGTCATATTGGACGATTTTATTCATAATCTTCCTAATGGGCATTTCAGGTTGGATTCATCTATTGAACCTCCCTTCAAAAGGATAAAGCTTTAAATGTGTAATATATTTATAAATCGTGTTTTCATTATTTATTAATTTTTACTAAGTTTATTAAATATATATATATCACATAATGTAAAAGTTGTAAGAATATTGAAATTTCTAAATTAATTATTTCAAACAAATTTATTATAAAATATATATTCACTCTAAGGACTTTTGCTATCGGTAAACTGAGTATTTTTAAATTATCTTTTGAAGAATACCGGAAGATTAGGTGGCCAACAGGATATTCTAGAATTATTTTTATACAAAAATAGAATGAACAACAGGAAACATATCCGGCCTCAATCATATTTAAGGGGTCTCACGACCCTTAAATGTTCAAAAAATTCGATTTTGTGAAAAAAATATATGTTATAGCCTGAACAATTCTGTACATTTAAAAAAAAACGCATTAAAATACACCTCTTAGGTCAAGAGATATGATTAAAAATGTAAAAGCCACTTTTGAGATTTTCCAGTTCTGACGTCAGCTGTTTGTGTCAACATTGATTTAAAGGTCTACGTGATAGTGGATGTTTACGCAGCTGCGGTTTTTGCTGATTGTATAATTCGTAAAGTTGCGGGTGAATACGTTGTAGCTATGTTTTAGCCTCACTATTTTATTTTTAGTCGGTGCAAAGTACGAAGACTGTTCCTCAACTTAATGTTTTTCAATCGCAGTTGAAGCTTCGTCGTTCCATGTGTTTGATTGACTGCGTTGTGTTCTCGATTTTGAAGCGAAGGTGCTAATTTACGTACAATTTATTATTATTTATTTTATTAATTAGTTTATTACTTAATTTTCTAATAATACATCATTATAGCTGAAAAGAAACGCCCTTCTGGAAAGCGATCGAAGAAATGTCGTTTCCACGGGAACCGATTTACGGTTAGCAAATCAGAATTGAATTCATCACTGTGACAACTGCAGAACTAATAGAAAGTTGCACAATTCGAAACTGATTGGTGACAGAAAAATATCCCTGATATAAATAGACGTGTCGTCTATGCAATGCGGTGTATTGGACAAGGCCTAGAACCACTCAAAACATTTTGTGGTGTGATGGATTTAAAGGTTATCCTGTTACTCAAAACGTCTATGACAGTATATGCAAGCATATTAATGAGGCTTCAAAAATTGTTGCTGTTAAAAGTATGCAGGCTGCTGCACTGGAGGAAGCTAGTATTACAGGTTCAGATTTAATAACCGTCAGTGGTGACGGTTCTTGGAAGACCAGAGGACATACTTCCCATATAGGTATGTGCACTGTGATTGGTGCTAACTGTGGCAAAGTCATAGACTTGGAAGTGTTATCCTCAACATGCAAAGGTTGTGAAAGATGGAAAGGAAAATGCAGCGGAAAAGATTTTGAAGAGTGGCAAAGGAAACATTCTCCTAGCTGACAGAAAAATCATACGGGGTCTTCGAGCAAGATGGAGGTGGATGGAATGAAAAATATTTTTTTCAGAGCAGAAAAAGAAAGAGGAGTAAAGTATGTGAATTATATTGGAGATGGTGATACGAAAACATTCTCCTCCATTTCTGCAAGCAAACCATATGGCGACAACACGGTACAAAAGCTGGAATGTGTAACACACGCACAAAAGCGAATGGGAACTCGTTTGATAAAGCTCAAGCAGGACTACAAGTCAAAAAAACTGGAAGATGGCAAAAGCTTATCAGGAAGGGGACGATTAACAGATGTCTTGATAAATAAATTAACCTCTTTCTATGGCAACGCAATTCGCCAAAATTCTACATCTTTTGATGATATGCGCAAGGCTATCTAGGCTGTGTATTTTCACATTCGATCATCTGATAATGAACCTTTGCATACATTTTGCCCTAATGGTGTGGACTCTTGGTGTAAATATAACCAAGCACTAGCAAAGGGTGTAAATGATTTTCATCATCAAACAGTTGTACCACCTGCAGTAATGGACACTATAAAACCTGTGTTCAAAGCTCTATCTACACCAGATTTGCTAAAGCGGTGTCTTGGTAGACATACGCAAAACCAAAACGAATCTTTCAATTCAATGATATGGCAGATATGTCCAAAAACGTCTGGATGTGGTAAAAGAATTGCAGAAATAGCTGCTTATGAAGCAGCTATTTTATTTAATACCGGTAAAAAGGGGAGACTCTCTGTCATGAGAAAAGTAGGCATCCATCCAGGTATTAATGCAATAACGTCCCAGTTTCGTAGTGATATGGCACGAGTAAATACTGCTCAAAATGTACTGATAAAAAATACTGTAAAAACAAGAAGGGCAATGAAAAAGGCAAAATTGTGCTTGTCCATAAAACAGAGAAGAGGGCTTAATATATGAACCTGGGGGATTTTAATATTGTCAGATGAAACACATTGAAATTTTTAAGTGTTATTTCATAAATATTTGCGAATATATATTTAAGATTACTGATAATACTGTTATAATAAAACTGATAATGTGATAAAATTGATTTCAATCATGTAAATAAGAATCAGAAATTATCATCAAAAGGATGATTGTGTGGATAGAAGGTTAATACAAATAATGTATGTATAATATGGTGTAAAAGGTAAAATTAAAAAAAATGCTGATAATATGTAAGATTATTTAATGTTTTTGTGTCAGTGACTTGAAATTGTATGGAAATAGAGGTAACAAATGTATCAATGTAACAGTGTATTACATAACTTCAAATCCAAAAATAATCGAAATGTGAAGATGGAAATGGCTCACTACATTTACTTGTAAAATATATTTGGCACAGTGACGAATTCAAAAAAAAAAGTTTTGTTGTAAAATGTAATGTAATAAGTGTTATCAGACAATCGCTCACTCCGGTGCACATTTTTCTGAGAATTTGTAAAAAAAAAAAAAAATTTAACCCCTTCCTTCAAAAAATTTTTTTTCTTCGCTTCGGGGGAGGGAATGTGAAAGTAAGTACTTTCACGATTGATCGCAAATTGCAATTGCGAAGATGCGTTGCGTTTCGTCGCGGCGCATAGAGACTCCTTCTTTAAGTACCCGGCAAGAGATAAGACGACTGGGTGGCAACAGCGGTTAGCGTTAGACCGGCATTTTTTGGATAGTAAATCTCGGAGGGTTCACGGCGAGCGATTCCAGTAAGGATGCTCAGCCGCTGAATACCATCTGAATTTGTGAGACGAAAAGATAATATAGGGAACGAGTATGGTGAATTCTATTTTAAGTGTGATGAAAATATCTATGTAAATTAAAAGGAGACGAAGTGTGCCTAAGAGGCAGTATCTGTGTGTTGCAATTGTGTATAAAGTACGCATGGATGGAAGAGGGTTCTGAAAGCTCTAAATATTACGGTGTTGTTTTATACTATTCAATTACCAGGTGTGTGCTACCTATGTGTAAAATCAACGTGGGAAATCAACCCATCGCGTGCAAATATTCAAATTAAAAGCGTTCTTACGAATGCGTGTGTTCACCAACCACGTGGTGAGAAATGCATATGAAACGTGTGTGCTCAGTGTCCAATGAGTGAAAAAGCACCACACTTGAAAGATGCTATATCGTCAAGTAAAATGCTTGAGTATGATCCACCAAAGGCAGACGCCTAAAATTCATATTAGTGGAGATCAATAAAAATAACACATCTGTCAGTGCATTGACATGAGCGTCGTGATTCATCTGTCAACAAACTGGTGAGAAATTGTCTTCCATTTTAAACTTTTTCCATCTGTCTCTTTTATCGTATTTTAAGTGATTTTAAGAATAGTGAGTTTAAGTGAAACAATTGATTGATATGTGTATAATTAATAATGTGTGTTAAACAACCAAAGATTGATAAGTGTAACGACTGAAATATCTTCTAAGTAATGCAAGACTGTCTCATGTAAAAATAAATCTGTATTAATGGTTGTGAAAACTTTGGCCACGAATAGATCCTGAAATTAGTTGATCTTAAATAAAAAGGAATGCATTCATATTTTGATTAGTGTACTTTATGTGTATGTAATTGAATTCTTCTCACTGCCAGCTAGATATTAATACTCTACTGTAAAATGACACAACACAATGTAAATGTAATGTGCTTAAATTAACTTAAATGGTTAAATAACCAACAAAGATTTATTTAGCACCTTTTAATATTTATTTATCAGCTTTTATAACTGTAGCCGATTATGCCACTTTAGTAATTTATAAAAACTAAAATATGAAGGCAAACCAAACGAACTTGTTGAGCATGTTGTTACAAATTTGAAGGATGTAAAATTGCTAAGCTCTAGTTCTGTAGACGTTCATGAAACATACGAGGAATCCTCTAGTGAAACAGAAACTCCTAGTGAATTAAATCTTCCAAATTTTAGTTCAGATTTAAACTTAAAAGAAATACCGGTTAGTTTCCGTAATGTAGAGGGTACAATTAAACATTTTAGTGCTGAGGACAATTATTACGTAGAAAATTGGACATCTGATTTTGAGGAAACCGCTACGTAATTATCGTGGAATGGTATCGAGCAACTCATTTTTGCAAAAAAATCACAAAGTGGTACTGCAAAATTATTTCTACAGAGTAAATGTAATGTTAATTAATTTAATTAATTGCTTCAAAGTCTATTTGAGGATCAAACACATTTGATCCCTGCTTGTTTTATTAGATGTGACATCGCACATGTAATAAAAAATATAACAACATGGAGGCCTGTTAAACAAATGTCTTCGGGAGTGAAGAACTTCTATGTTAGATGTTTAGCGGAAATATTAAATGCAAATAATATAATAATCGCCAAAAACCTAATTTCTGCCATACTCATGGTTGCTGAAAGTGAATATATTTGCAAACTTGTAAACAAAGGCGAAGTAACCTCAGAAGATTCTCCTGCAGAGAAGTCTCGGAAGCTACTCAAGAAAGCGATTTCCGACGTCCAGTTCGAGGAAAGTTATTTCGATGAAGATATTCAGATAACGAACAACAGTGCGAGCTGGATGAAAACGCTGGGGAAGATTCTCGAAGAATTGAAAACCCTTTTGAAAATTCGGTAGAGTATATACTCCAATGTAAAAGAGAACACTACCAATACTGTAGAGCACCTAAATGCACTCTACTGTCCACCAATTATACCGTGTGTCATCATTTGGCTAAAGATCTGGTTGGTTGGTTGGATGGGGTTTAATGGCGGAAAGTCCAGAGAGGACATGCTGCGCCAAACACATTGTGAAATCCGGAAAAAAACACATATATAATTTATTTTAATACCATAATCAATCAGAATGATGATTAAATTATAGACGTTATAAAACCATTACTATATAAATATGATTAAAAATAGTCGTGTCATTAACGTAAGAGCACAGTTAAATATGATAAAATAACAGCTTTATAAAGGAATAAAATGTATGGTAAAAAACAAAGATTCTAGATCATGAACGGGGAAAATAAAATGCAGTACTGGTAATTTAGAAACATCTAGATGGGGATCCCCATCTAGATTGCAGTCAAGTATTACAAAATGATAGGAAAAAAAGATAAAGCTATTAAATCAAAGGGTAAAAACCTGTATTTTTCAAAAAACGGAAAACAGCAGGATGGGGTGTTTCACCTAAAAGATCTTTTAATGCGAGTGTAGTAGAACCAAAGTATTTGGAGTAAAATTTGTTAAGTCCTGTACAATCGGTTAAAATATGCAAAATGGTATGGTCACAGTTAAAATGAAAGCAAATTGGGGTATTTTCCCCCCTGCAACAAATATCTGTATGACTCTAGTATATCCTACTCTTAGACGGGAGATCATGACGTCAAGTTTCCTTGGATATAATGGAGGCCAGATAGAGATCACGGGTTTGATGTGATGAAGTTTATTATGTACTTCTAGGTTCCATTTCGAACGCCAGTTATCGAAAATAAAATTTTTAATGGTGTCTTTGACGTCAGTAAAAGGGATAGGGTGATTTAAAACAGTTGCGGAATTTTTTGCTGCTGTGCCCGCAAGTTCATTGTTAGGGATTCCAACATGAGATGGGATCCAGCAAAGCAGAATACTGAAACCACGACATTTTAACCGATGATGTTGAGTTATGACAGAAGAGACCAAAGGATGACTATTGTTGCCAGACTTTAAGCTCTCGAGTACGCTCAAAGAGTCCGAGTACATGATAAAATTTTTATTCTGCTGATTGGCGATAAAATCAAGTGCTTGTTTGATGGCTAAAATTTCCGCAGTAAAAACAGTGCATGATGGATGAAGTTTGAAACTATGAATAACCGAATTAAAAACACAGGGACAACCGACATGTGTTGTCAACGATCCGTCCGTATAAATATCTGCGTATTTAGAAAAATTATGACGATGAGACTGAAATAGCTGTTTGTATATAGATGAATCAGTGTCACTCTTATTAAAATAATGGAAGGGATTATTATATGGTATACACTTTTTCTTCCAAGGAGGAAAGTCAAATAAGGGACGTTTACACACATTTAAATCATCCAGACTGGTGTTTTCGATCAAAGAACGCATACGTAACCCAAAGCACGGGATGCAGGATGGCCGATTTTTGTAGAGGATGTCGTACCGTCTGTCCAGTAAGATG
Organism: Dolomedes plantarius; assembly: GCA_907164885.2. Lineage (NCBI taxonomy): Eukaryota > Metazoa > Arthropoda > Arachnida > Araneae > Dolomedidae > Dolomedes > Dolomedes plantarius. The sequence goes on from OU015499.1 coordinate 13,486,081, forward strand.
TCACGTAATGGATGCGTAGGATGAGTCAGCACCCGAAAAAAGTAGTTCAATGAAAGTTGGTGACGAGTGTGAGATAAAGATGGTTCGTGACAATCTACATAGAGACTTTGAACGGGTGAAGTACGAAAGGCACCAGAACATAAACGAAGTGCACTGTGGTGCACCGTGTCAAGTTTCCGTAGGACGGATTTGCGAGCAGAGTCATAAGATGCACAGACATAGTCAAGCTTTGATCGGATTACCGATCTGTATATGCGGAGCATAGAAGTCCGATGAGCTCCCCAAGATGTATTTGCTAAAATTTTAAGCATATTGAGTGATATCTCGCATTTTTTACGCAGCTGTACAACATGTCGAAGAAAGGTTAGTTTCCTGTCAAATATGACACCTAAAAAACGCACAGAATCAATAACATTTATCTTCTGGCCTTCAATTAAAATTTCGGGATCCGGATGGATCCGACGTCTACGACAAAAGTGCAAACAAGAGGTTTTGTCTGGTGAGAATTTAAAACCGTTTTCATCACTCCAAGTCAAGATTCGTCTAATTGCAGTTTTAAGTTGGAGTTCAATGAATCGCATGTCTTTTCCCTGGCAGCAAATCTGTAAGTCGTCCAGATAAAGACTTCCCCGCACGGAAGGTAGAAGCTGTTTTAAAATATTAATTTTTATTGAGAAGAGAGTGACCCTGAGGACACTCCCTTGGGGAACCCCTTCTTCTTGGGTAAAAAGGTTGGACAAGACATTGGCAATACGAACTTCAAAATGTCGGGTAGCTAAAAAGTTTTTTATAAAATTTGGGAGATTTCCGCGCAACTCCAAGTCAAAAAGATCTCTGAGTATTCCATAACGCAAAGTACGGTCGTATGCTTTTTCAATGTCAAAAAAAAACTGATATAAAATGGTTCTTTAGGAGAAAAGCTCTCCTAATGTCAGATTCGAGAGCTATTACATTGTCTGTGGTGGATCTTCCCTTTTTAAACTCGCTCTGAAATGGAACAATAATGTTCTTCGTCTCTAACGTAAAAACTAGGCGATTGTTTATCCTTCTTTCTAGCAGTTTGCAGACGCAGCTAGTTAAGGCAATGGGTCGATAGTTGTTAGGATTTGTAGCATCTTTCCCGGGCTTCGGGAAAGGGATAACGATAGCTTTGTACCAGGCAGCAGGAAAAACATGTTCATTCAAAATTCTATTATAAAAATAAAGCAGATTTTTAAGGGAACGACGAGGAAAGTGTTTTAGCATTTTATAAGTAATGTCATCTGGTCCTGGAGAAGTATTTCGAGTATTATGAAGGCTGCTAATAAGTTCTGATTCAGTAAAGGGGCTATTGTAGGAAATTGTGGAGAGTGAGTTGAAGTTCAGAGATCGGCTTTCAGATTTTTGTTTGAACTTCAAGAAAGAGTCACGATAAGAAGCAGCAGCAGAAGAAGAGAAGGATGTGCCTATTGCATTTGCTATTTCTAGTAAGTCTGAGATTATTTGGCCATTGAGATTTAAGCAAGAAATTGGATGTTGCGTATATACTCCATTGCCTTTTTGACTTTTGACCACAATTGTTTAGACGGTGTGTTATACGATATATGGGAGACATATTTCATCCATGATTCCCTCTGGATGCGTCGCCGTACTTCCCTAGCATTAGCTTTTGCATGTTTAAAAGATATAAGATTTTCTGTTGTTGGGTATCTACGAAAGATGCCCCATATCTTTTGCTGCTTTTTCTAAGCAATAAGACATTCCTCTGACCACCACGGTTTCCTGTTTTTACGCTAGTAGTATTGTTTTGCTGGACTCTAAACCACTTGCTTGACTCTGGATCACCAGAAGTGGGCGTGGTCACGCCTCTGATTGGTGGAGCGCTCTGGGGACGGCCTGTGATTGGTGTACATTAATGAGGGGCGTGCCAAACGGAGGGTAGATCGCGGTGGGCGGACGCTATAAAAAGTGCTTGACTCTGGACCAAGCGCGCGATTGGCCGGCGGGGCGGGGTGTCGGGATCGCGGGCGGTTGCGGGTACGAGTTCGGAAAGGGGGAGGGCGTGTGCAAATGGCGGCGGGGAGTTCGTTGGAGGCTCAATTCGAGTGTGAAAGAAAAAAAAAGTATGATCTTAATGGCGTAATAGGAAGTTAAATAGTTGCGCGGGGAATGAATGTCATTAGATCGATTTTCGCCGTCGAAGGAGGTGGAGAGATTCTATCGAAATGAATTCGTTTATTCAATCTACTATTGCACATGTCGTTGATGAAACGTTTTTAGAAGCTATATATGCTTTATCTGATTTTGATCGTGACCGTTATAGAAGATCGTTAGCTATGCAATCGATGGTAGTAGATTTCATCAAATCTGTCAAGAAACTCAGGTTGAACGAGAAAGTCAAAATTACTTGCAACGCAAGAGGCGAAATTCATTTAAGTGGGGACCGGTTAAGTGAATTTTGACGAAAAAATCAATTTTTACTTTTTTCTATCATTAAATAATTTCGAATTTCATCTTTCTAACGATGTATCACACTTGTTCATTAAAAAAACAGAAGTGTTGAAATTTTTCATTCTTTCCGAAGCCACTTCACACCTGATTGGCCATTTAAAGAGCTGGCGAACGTAAACAAACATTTATTCCATATGGTGGCTCAGTTAATGCTCTACATATATTATTATCTCTGTTAAACTTTTCCTATTTTTTTATTTTGGACTGAAGAATTGGCAACAGTAAAGTTAACTGCAACTGTTTTTCGCAGTTTCTAACTGTTTATGTTATATTTCGCATGTGGTTTATTGATGTTTCTCGTATATCTTGTGTTATAGAGTTAGATTGCAATATATTTACTTCAGTAAGTCGTATTTTATTGATATTACTGAGTGTATTAGATTATTTAGAATGCCACGAAGTAAGCGTGTGTTTAAAAAACGTAAAAATATTGGAAAGCCAACCGTCAATGGTTATTAAGTCTGGTATTGAAACAAATGAAACTGTGGTGACTGAAAGTGCTGAATTTGACAATTAATGTCCTCAATATAATGAATATCATGAAAATACAGATTGTGGATACGAAATTATTTCATTGAATGTTTTGCAGAATGTTTTGGATAAATTTGCTGCTTGCAGAAATTGTAATGGGAACATATATGTGCAAGTAAAAAGGCGAATACGCCTTGCATCAGAATTACAGGTGTTTTGCAAAAATTGTAAAAACTCTTTTGAATTTTTCAACACTGATAAATTAGAAAATACTGATTCAAAAGTAAATCTGTGTGATTTAAACTTCAGATTTGTGTATGCTCTTCGCAGTATTGGTAAAGGTCGAACAGCTGGTAGATTTCTGTGTGGAATGATGAACTTACCACCTCCACCCACAAAATTTTCAAAATACATTAATGTTTTGACTGCTGCATCAGAACAAGTTTGTACTGAGCAAATGAAAGCTGCAGCTGAAGAATGTATCTCCATTAATGATAGCAACAGAGATTTATGTGTTGCCTTTGATGGCAGCAGGCAAAGGCGTGGCCATCTATCTCATAATGGTGTTGTAACAGCAAAAAGTGTTGATACAGGAAAAGTAATAGATGTAGCAATTATGTCTAAATTTTTTATTTGCCCCCAAAAAAATCAATCAATTCACTTAGATGCATGTACCGCCAATTACAGTGGAACAAGTGGTGGAATGGAGGTCAGTGGTGTCAAAGAAAATTACAATAGATCACAGACATTGTATAATGCTCGATATGTCAAATATCTTGGAGATGGGGATTCGAAAGCTTTTAAAAATGTAGTGTCATCTAAAATTTATAGTGACACAGATATTGAAAAATTAGAGTGCATTGGGCACATTCAAAAGAGAATGGGAAGTCGGTTAGCTGAACTGAAGAAAAAGTATACTGGTAAATAACTTAGTGATGGAAAGTCATTAGGGGGTAAAAACAGACTAACTGACAATATTATTATGAAGATACATACATTTTATGGTTTAGCTATTAGAAGAAATGTTGGATCTCTTCAAAAAATGCAGCAAGTTGTTTGAGCTGAATATTTTCATTTGATGTCGAGCAATGAAAATCCAAATCATGGACTCTGTCCAGTTGGATCTGAAAGCTGGTGTCGGTTTCATCAAGCCCAAGCAAAAGGCGAAACTTATGACCACACGAAGCATACGCATATTCCTCTTCCAATAATGGAAGTCATCAAGCCTGTATTTAGAGACTTGGCAAATCCTGAGCTGCTAAAAAAATGCCTGCATGGGAAAACTCAAAATCCCAATGAATCGGTAAATAGTGTTATCTGGACTCGTGTGCCAAAAACTGTATTTGTCAACATTGAAACTTTAAAATTTGGTGTTTTTGATGCAGTATCTTGCTTTAATGTAGGAAATATAACAAAGTGCTATACTTTATCCAAGATTGGAATTCGTCCTGGTATTCACTGTGTGAAAAATATGGAGGATTTAGATAAAGAACGTATTATCGACAAAGAGCGGAAACTATCGGAATACCAAAAAAATGCGAGAAAAAGAAATAAATCTGCAAAAAGAAAACTTCTAGAGACTTATGAAATAGAAGAAGGTGATAATCCTTCATACAAAGCAGGATTTTATTAAATTTAACTTCTTAATCACCTTTAAAATTATTAATGAAATCTTTAAATGTGATTTTCTCAAAACATGGATTTTTCAGGTTCGTGTTCCTCTTTCTGAATATCTATGAAACTTAAGAACTCAGTTTTTTTATGACACTTATATTATGTCATATTACACACTTTAACACAGGGGTTTGTTTATTTGTTCAGAATTATTTATTTTAGGCAGCAAAGTTTTACCAAAAATGCTTATATAAAAGTGATTTTCAATAAATAATTAATAATAATTTTTCATTTTAACTTAGAAAAAAATAGCCTGTTAAAGTGTGTAAAACATGTCATTCTAACTGCCACAAAAATTTTAAAACTATATCTTTTACCATTTCTGAGAAAAAGGTACATAAAGTTGGTGATTTTAACATGGCGGAGATAGGGCTTACCCGGTCCCGTTAAGTGACTGCGTGTGGAGCAACGACAGCGTCACAGCCGGCCCGGATACGTGCCATTGCTAAATAGCGTTGAATAAACCTGCGGAATATCTTCGATGTACTTACGGGATTGTAATGGATTCAGAAGTAGAAAATCTAACGCTTCAACTCGAGGAATTGAGAAGGAAACGAAACGAAGTTTTGCCTATCATGAATTATAAAAATTTTGAAATGTGAGTGAGATGGATTAAGAAGCACACACGCCAGTTTTTTTTTTAGCAAACGTGAAGATTAAAATGGATTGGTATGTATATAAATTTTAAGTTTTTTTGACTTTTGATGTTGATTAAAAAAAATTTTTTAGATATAAGTGATGAGTTGGTAACCGTTTAAAAAATATACGCGGGGGTGATTTGTAAATAAATGTACTATCACAAAAAATTATAATCAATACCACCCAATGTTTGAAAATCATAATATTGAAAAGAGAAAAATTCTTTTTTTAAATTACTATCAAACCCAACAAGAAAGAAAAAAAAATCGAGTGTAATAATAAATCAATTTTTCCCACCTGGATGAATTCTATATATCTTGCAGTCTTAATTAAAAAAGAAAATGTCAGAGAGCGAGTAAATTGTTAATTGTAAATTGTCGCTCATTAAATAGAATCTGCGGTTACATAAAAAAACAATCCAAATTGGTACATCCGATAGAATATTTCGTTTAGGGTAAAAAATGAATTAAAAATTGACGTAGGAGTTTTCTCTTACGATCGATACCGAATCATCATAAATATGTAACTGTTGAATATGTATGCGACGCGATACATTTTTTTTTTCTATACGCGCGTGAAAAATCGATTTGTTCATATCCGAAAAAACGCGAAAGCCAAAGAATTTAAATGCATCAGATTGGGTGTGTGGAGGCACATGCCCGTGACCTAAGCAATTTTCCTATCGAAAGATTGTAAGGAATACAAAAACAAAATCCACACCCTCGAGTGAGGTCAAAGCATCAGTTTTTTTTTTCTTCTGAGCTAGGCCAATTATCCCACACTATAATTCTCCTACTCCTTCGAAATTTGTTCTCTACGATGACGGAGCGGGCCTAATTTATTACCTGTCATCTAATCCCTATTATTCCCTTAGCAGGGGCGCACTCAAAAAACATGTATAAGCCAAACCCAGTGCTTAAAGCATCCCGCGTTTTCATGGTAAGAAATGTTAATTATAAAGGTTGTGCAAAGTAACGTTTGTTGTTCGAAAACAGAATCGCATATTTTTTTTCTAATATCGTAATGCAAGGAACTTTTTTTATCGCGAAAAAAGGTTAATGAAGCGAAATGATAACTTTTTAGTTTCATTGCTCACCCGGATGAGAACATATTTTTATAAAGCGTGAGACGAATGGGGGGCGTCTCATTGCAGAATGGTATAATTTTTGTCGGGGGGAAAAAACTTTCATAGGTTTTAATATAGCGATGTATTAAGAAAGGTTTGGGCGTTATTCAACAGATACTCCCCTGAAGGGGTGTGGAATCGGTCGAGGAGCGTATAAAAAGGGTTTCAAAATTGTGTAGCATACAGCTGGACACCGAGGTGTACAGACGCGCGATGGAAGTAGCTGACCCGATGGAAGTCTCTGGGGAGAGCTCTGGCTCTACCCCCCGATCTGCACAAATGATTAGCGACTTGAAGCTTCCACTCTCCAAGCTGGAAAGCTATCTACTTGAACGAGTACTGGACCCAGTCACAAGTGCCGATATCCGAGCTGAGCTGACCGCCACTCACCCCGACGTTGAAGCGGCTTACCTGCGTCTAGGAGGTAAGCCTGATTACTATTTGGCTGTGGAGCTCTCTAAAGTCTCAATATACACAAGTACTACTAACACCACACCTAAAGTTATCAACCACACTAACAATACTGAAAACAACCCTAAACCACCAAAGAAAGCCAGATCAAACATTGCTCTAGCTGACTTGAATAATACACCCACGTGTGATCCGAACGGATTCACTTATCCAAAGAATACTGCAAGACAATATAGGCCTCATTTACTACCAACACCAATCATACAAACACACAACAAATACAACAATCTTAACGAGGAAACTCTCAACGAAAATAATGATGATAATAACAGTAATAATGATCTTAACAACAAATCAACTAAGGTAAAACCTATCTGTATTATTAAAGATATAAATGATAAATCTAACTACAAGCAAGTTTTACAGAAGATCGGTGAGGCAATTGGAAATTGCTTTCATGCTAGGCCCTCAAACGACATTATCAGGATTCATCCTGACAGTGTCGAAGCTCACAAGAAAATCGAAGACTTCTTAAAAGTCAATAATATCCAGGGTTACATACTCCCCATGGGAGTTATTAAACCCATTAGAGTCGTAATTAGAGGACTTGACATAGATACCACCACCGAAGAAATTAATGAAGCCCTGATAAGACATAATATACATCCCACCAAGGTTGTTCAAATGACATCCAGAAAAACAAAGAATGTTATCCCCTTGTACCAAGTAACCCTCCCTAATATTCCAGAAAACAAAAAGATCTATGAGATCAAATCTATCAATTACATAGGTATAAAAGTTGTAGAATACATCCCCCCCCCCCCAAAAGAATCATGCAATGCTTCAAGTGCCAGCTCTGGCATCATCACCAAACTAACTGCTTTGTCACACCTAGGTGTGTCAAATGCAGTGAGGAGCATTTATCAAACCTTTGTCCCCTTGGTAAAACAACTGAAAACCCTAAATGCTGTAACTGTGGTGGTAATCATCCAGCCAGCTATAGGGGATGTGAAAAGTTTCCTAAGCTAAAACTCAAAAGAGATGCAAACAATAAACCTAACCCCCCCCCCCCCCCCCTAACACTAATTCTACTGTTCGACCAAATTTTTCTTATGCAAATGCACTAACCAACACCCCATCTAACCATAGTAATAGCCAAACTACCCCCCAACCCCCTCAAGTTAACTTCCAACAAAATCATGCCCCTATTGTAGAACCAAATAACCCCCAAATTGAAGCCGCCTCACTAATTAATGAAATCAACAATGAAATAAATAACATAAATTACTCCACCATTATCCCCCAACTTAAATATATACTTAATGAAATTAAGCAACAACAAAGTCCTGCTAACAAGTTGGAGATTTATCTCCGACATCTCCCAACGTTATTTGCAATCCCCCATCATGGCTAATTGCCATAAGCTTTGCCTCACCGTTCTTTCCTGGAATGCAAATGGATTGAAAAATAAACTCTTCGAATTTCGGGATCACCTAGATGAGCACTCCCCTGATATTATCCTTGTACAAGAAACACATCTCCGACCAGGTGACAGAGCTAATGTGAAAAACTACATCACTTACAGGAACGACACTCCACCTAACCCTTTCCCCTACAGAGGCACTGCCATTTACATTAAAAAACACATTACACACCATGAAATCCCTCTCTCTAATCTTAAAGTTGTCTACGCCACTGCCCTTAAAATTACACTCAACAACAGGAATCCTTTTATTATTGTTTCCACCTATATCCCACCACAACAAAACCCAACTGACGTAGCCACTGACATTAAAAACCTTGCTCAATTAGACAACAACATTATTATTTTTGGCGACTTAAATGCTACACACACTTTTTGGAATTGCAACACTAACAACACACATGGTACCACAATTTATAATCTAATAAACAATTATGACATTGATTTACTTGCCCCTGACACTCCAACACATTACAGCTACCAAGGCAATGGTAATATTATTGACTCTGCTCTCCTTAAGGGAGTCCCATACCCTATGAATATACAAACACTAAATGCCCTTAACTCTGACCACCTTCCAGTTCAGCTAACCATTAACTTTAATCTTAATCTTACCAATAACAGTACCAAAACAATCACTGACTGGAATAATTTTAATCAATTACTTAAAAACACACCCTACAATCTTAATATTCCTAACACTCCTGAAGAAATTGACAGTTACACTGAGTACATCACCAACACTATAACCAATGCCTACAACACTGCAACACAAACTATTCATAGTAATCACTATAAATACTACACCGACAAAACCCTTAACCATCTCAAACACCTCAGGAATAAAACTAGGAAAACATGGCAGCAAACCAGACAACCACAACACAAAACACTTATGAAACAAGCACAAGACAATCTTAAAAGCTACATTAAACACAAGTCAAACACCAGATGGAATTACTATGTTTCTAATCTTGCTACTGACAACAATTCCATCTGGAAATCCACTAAACAACTCAAATCATCCACTTACAACATTCCACCCCTTGTAGACAACACTACAAATGCACATGCTCTTACTCTGGAGGATAAAGCAGCACTTTTTGCAAAAAATCTTGCTAATCAATTCACCCTCCCCCCATAATCTTTCCCACCGCCCCACTGAGAGAGAAGTAAATATCAATGTTAATAACCTCCTTGATACCCCTATTACCCCCCTTGACCCTCAAATTCCCCCCTCTGAAGTTATAAACCTAATTAGAAAACTTAAAAACAATAAAGCTCCTGGTGCGGATAATATCACAGGTATCATGCTTAAAAATCTCCATCTTAAAACTTATATCAACATTACTACCCTCATAAATGCTATCATTCGCACCAGTTACTTCCCCTCTCCCTGGAAAAACTCTTTAATTATTCCCATCCATAAACCTGGTAAATCCCCCAAAGACCCCTCTAGCTATAGACCCATCAGTTTATTATCATCTATCAGTAAGATAGCTGAAAAATTCATCCTACAAAATATTAACACTCACCTTGATGAGAATAATATCCTCTCCCCTTACCAATTTGGCTTTAGGCGTTCTCTCTCAGCTCCACATCAGCTATATAGAGTGGTTGATGAACTCACCAAAGCAAAAACTTATAGCAAATCCACTGCTGCTGTATTCCTGGACATTAGCAGAGCATTTGATTCTGTCTGGATACAAGGTCTCATACACAAATTAATTAATTACAAGTTCACTCCCAATATCATTCACTTAATCCATAGCTATCTAACTAACAGAACTTTCCAAGTAAAACTTAAAAACACACTCTCAGACAAGCACAGTGTTCAATGTGGTCTGCTGCAGGGCAGCCTGTTGGGTCCTGTGTTGTACTGTATTTATGTTAACGACTTTCCCACACACTTTAGAACCAACACAGCAGTCTACGCTGATGACACAGCTATATACACATCATCCAACAAAATTAACTTTGCTGTGAATCAGTTAAACATACACCTCCAACACATCAACTCCTGGACACTTAAATGGAAAATCAAGCTCAATACAGACAAATGTGTTGCTGTCATGTTTACTAATAAAAGTGTAGTGATAACTTATTTCATTTAATTTATAAGTGCATTTCATTCATTTACTGTATAATAGATGGCACCACCATTCAGTGTCATTTTATGTTGCACGACACCGATAGGTGGCGTGGCAGTATTGTATCCCGAGAATTTTCTCGATGCTCGCAAACACTTCGCTTGCTGCTGTATAACCGAAAGGTGATGTTCGGAGATTGAATAAATATTATTTTGTTAAGTTTTAAAATCTGTTTCCATCAATCTAATTCAGGCATCTAACCTGATAATAATGGTGACCTGGCAATACGCCCAAATAAAATAACGGACGCCTGGATTTATTTTCGCCTATATCGAAAGACAATATTTTCGCTGACCACGTGCTCACCAGTCTTCAACTATGACGCAAGAAGTCGGAGCAGTGAAAATACCGGTCTACAATTTCGCTGATCCTTCACTATGGTTCCTGATGTGCGAAGCTACGTTCGAGTTAGGCACTCCGAAAGCTATATCGGAAAGCAACACAAAGTTCAATTACATAGCATCTAATTTACCACCGGAAGCAGCTACCGTGGTACGGGACGTTATCGTCAACCCTGACAAGACCGACCCTTACGGTGTGTTGAAAAGGGAGCTGATAAGAAGAAGCGGTGAGTCATCCCATCAAGAAATCCTGAAACTTCTCGTCGGTGAACAGCTGGGAGATCGCAGACCTAGCGAACTGCTACGCGTCATGTGGCGGCGCGCCGAATCTTACAACGTGCCGGAGGAATTAATGATGGAACTTTTTCTACAACATTTGCCGACGCCCGTACAGTCAATCATCGCAGCAGTAATACCGTTAAGCCTAGAAAAGGCAGCGGACATCGCTGACAGAGTGATGGAAGTGACACCTATGCCGGTAAGTGCTTGTTCTGTTTCCTCAGTTCATTCCATTGAAGACCGATTGCTTGAGGAAATCAAAAAAATTAATACGCGGATAAATGAAATTTCGTTGCGTAGAGGTCGCAGTCCTCATCGCAACAGTGCGTCGCGTGCTCGTAGTAAATCACGATCCAAAACTTTCGCTAACTGTTGGTATCACCATAAGTTTGGCCATGCCAAGAAATGCGTTCCCCCGTGCAATTTTGAAAAAAACGACGACGGCCGGGTGTAGAGGCGACTACCACCTTGCCATTAAACTCTCGTCGCCTGTTCGTGCGCGATCGGCGTACCAATGTTAATTTTTTGATTGACACAGGAAGTGATGTTTCCATCATCCCTGCTTCAAGGTTACAAAAAAGAAACGCATTACAAATAACACTTTCGGCAGCTAACACCTCGCCAATTCAGGTCTATACAACTCAAACCCTTTCTTTAGATATTGGTCTTAGGAAAATTTTCAAATAGACATTTTTAGTTGGGAATGTATCCAACCCAATAATTGGTGCTGATTTTTTATATAATTTTAATCTAATGCCTAACTTAACCTCCAAAAATTTAATTGACTGCCAAACTAATATTACCTCGCCCTGCATACTAAAGAACAGTGCGATTCATTCAATTAAAACTGTATCAGGCGATAGTGTTTATCATAAATTATTATTGGATTTCCCCGAAATCACTACCCCCCCTCGTCCAGACCAAGAAGTTAAACATTCGGTTGTGCATTATATACAAACAACTGGTCCTCCTGTAACAGCAAAAGCACGCCGTCTCGCACCTGACCGTCTGCGCATTGCTAAGGACGAAATTCAAACCATGATCGAACTAGGTCACATGCGTCCTTCTAAAAGCAATTTCGCATCACCTTTGCACATGGTGCCGAAGAAAGACAGCGCTGAATGGAGACCAGTTGGAGATTACCGAGCACTCAATGCTCAAACAATTAAAGACAACTATTCAGTTCCAAACATTTTGGACTTTACGTCTAACTTACATGGTACAAAAATATTTTCGCACATAGATCTGATTAAGGCTTGATTAAGCACATAGATCTGATTAAGGCTTGATCTTGATTAAGGCTTGATCTGATTAAGGCGGAGATTGAATAAATATTATTTTGTTAAGTTTTAAAATCTGTTTCCATCAATCTAATTCAGGCATCTAACCTGATAATAATGGTGACCTGGCAATACGCCCAAATAAAATAACGGACGCCTGGATTTATTTTCGCCTATATCGAAAGACAATATTTTCGCTGACCACGTGCTCACCAGTCTTCAAATTCCAATCACCAAATTCCAATCAACCCAGCAGATATCCATAAGAGTGCCATAATAACACCTTTTGGATTATTTGAGAGTACTCGAATGCAATTTGGCCTCTGCAATGCTGCAGCAACGTTTCAAAGGTTCATTGATGAGGTAACTCGTGGACTTCATTTTGTTTATGCCTTTGTTGATGACATTTTAGTCGCTTCAAAATCTCCAGAGGAGCATATCGAGCATCTCCGCATTGTATTTGAGCGTTTACAAAAATATGGACTCAGTTTAAAACCCTCTAAATGTATTTTTGGCGTGTCATCAATTCAATTCTTAGGCTATAAAGTTTCTGAATTTGGAATTGAACCCTTAACAGATAGAGTGGACTGCATATTAAAATTTCCAAAACCAAATACACTACCACAATTGAGACGATTCTTAGGGCTTCTAAATTTCTATCGGCGGTTTATACAAAAAGCAGCACACATTTTAGCACCTTTAAATAAACTGTTAGAGGGAATTAAAAATAAAAAGAAATCTAAAAGACCCACTCGCAATAATCCCCAGGATACACTTCAATGGAATGAGGAGGCTGTACAAGCATTTAATGATGCAAAAAGTGCTTTAGCAGAAGCAACTCTACTTCACCATCCTATTCCAGGTGCAAAATTAAGTGTATGGGTTGATGCCAGCGATTTTGCTGTTGGCGGTTCTCTTATGCAAGTGCATGAAAACAGATGAGAGCCAATTGCATTTATGTCTGTGAAGCTTTCAAAAAGTCAGCAGAAATTCTCTACTTATGACCGAGAACAATTGGCAAAATACACCGCTGTAAAGCGATTTCAACATATGCTAGAAGGTCGCAGCTTCACAATATACACGGACCAAAAGCCTCTCATCTATGCTTTTAAACAGAAATCTGAGAAATGCAGCCCTCGTCAGTGGCGGCATCTTGACTACATATCACAATTCAGCACTGACATTCGCCATACTAGTGGAATCAACAATACAGTAGCTGATGCTCTATCTAGAGTAGAAATCAGCCCTATCTCCAATTCATTTTTTCTAGATTTCAATGCTTTCGCAGATGCCCAAAGAATTGATCCTGAATTAAAAAAATTGCAGACTGAAAATTGTACTTCTTTACAATTTAAATACATCCCCAGTCCAGTGACAAATACCAAACTTTTATGTGATGTCTCTACAGATGTACCTCGACCATTTGTACCAGAAAATTTTCGCAGAACTCTTTTTGAACACTTTCATAACCTTGCACATCCAGGTGTAGCAGCAACTACACAACTAATTTCATCCAGGTATGTTTGGCCTCAGATGAAGAAACATCTTAAGGAATGGGTGAAAAGCTGCATTGCATGCCAGCGATCAAAAGTGATCAGGCACACCAAGACACCTTTAGGCACTTTCGCATCACCTGATGCAAGATTTTCTCACATCCACATCGATTTAATAGGTCCCTTACCTCCATCAGAAGGGCAGACCTACTGTCTGACAATCATCGATAGATTTACAAGATGGCCTGAGGTAGTGCCTATTGCTGATATTACTGCAGAAACTGTATGTCGTGCTCTGTTCAGTGGTTGGATCTGTCGTTTTGGATGTTCTTCCACCATAACAACAGACCAAGGTCGACAATTTGAGTCCCATCTCTTTCGAGAGTTGACAAATATGCTTGGCACGACCAGAATTAGAACAACTGCTTTCCACCCTCAGTCGAATGGTTTAGTGGAACGTTTCCACCGTGTCCTAAAGAGTGCTATAAAGGCTCATGAAAATCCTAGATGGACTGAATGCTTACCTGCCATCTTACTTGGACTGAGAGCTGCTGTGAAAACAGATATAAATGCATCCAGCGCTGACTTAGTGTATGGTGTTTCACTCAAACTTCCAGCAGATTTGTGTACAGAATCTTCACCGAATAAAATTTCACAAAACAATTTCATCCAACAATTGCGGGAAAGGATGAATCACATCAAACCCATCCCTACATCCCATCATGTGAAATCCAAGGTTTTTGTGCACCCAGAATTAAACACTTGCTCTCATGTATTTCTATGAGTGGATAAAGTCAGTCCACCCTTGTCTCAACCCTACACTGGTCCTCATGCAGTACTTTCACGAGAGACCAAAAACATCACCATAGACTTAAATAGGAAGAAAAGTTGTGTCTCACTTGATAGAGTCAAGCCAGCTTTTCTATTTAATGACTTACCTGAGACTGATTACCCTGAAACCCAACCAAACGAAAAGAAATCACCAGAAAATCCTGAGACTGTAAAAACTCAAGTAACTAAATCTGGTAGACGTGTAAAATTTAATAAGAGGTTAATAACAGAAATTGGTTAAAACATTTTGTATATATTTCATTTTTGTAAACATTTTGAAAATTGCATCATATATATTACATTCAAATTTTGACAGGTATATACATATTCATATTTTGTAAAGTAAATTATTTCTCTTTAACCTTTGCAGCATTTTGTATTCAGGGACATATATTAATTATGGTATATACAAGTGAAATGTTTATTACATTCAGATATTACCCACACTGTTTTCATTACATATTAATATGTCGAATTTATATGCCATATATATTTTTTTTTCATTTTATTTGTCTAGTAAGTTTGCATCAGGTATCTCCCAAAGAACAATGTATGTGAAAGATATTTTTTTTTAATCATTGTATATTTAATACTTATTTTTAACATTTTGTCGTTCCTTCACAAGTTCATCACTGGAGGGATACTATTGTAGTGATAACTTATTTCATTTAATTTATAAGTGCATTTCATTCATTTACTGTATAATAGATGGCACCACCATTCAGTGTCATTTTATGTTGCACGACACCGATAGGTGGCGTGGCAGTATTGTATCCCGAGAATTTTCTCGATGCTCGCAAACACTTCGCTTGCTGCTGTATAACCGAAAGGTGATGTTCGGAGATTGAATAAATATTATTTTGTTAAGTTTTAAAATCTGTTTCCATCAATCTAATTCAGGCATCTAACCTGATAATAAAAGACTGGACTCATATAATGAATACAAAATCATAATTGACAACACTGCTCTGCCCTGGTCCACCTCCTGTAAATATCTTGGCATTATTCTTGATAAAAAAAAACTCACTTGGCGCCCCCACATTAAACAAATTACTGATAAATTTCGAGCTGCTAAAAGAAAACTTCTCCCCTTAATTGCTCGAGATAGCTATTTGAACTTAAAATTGAAGTTGCTCATCTACAGTGCATTCCTCAGACCTATTCTTACTTATGCTTGCAGGCCTGGTCATACTGTGCAAAATATCACATTACTAAAATATGTGCTGCTCAAAATAAAACCATAAGAGATATTGTAGAAGCCCCCTATTACTTCAGAAATCGTAAAATCTACGAAGAACTTAATTTCCCCCCACTAACAAGCTTTATTAATTCTTTAAATATAAACTTCCACAATAGCATTGAATCTAATAATATCACTCTAATAACTGATCTCTCTAACTATGATTATAAGAAACCTTTCAATAGGAAGAGACCTAGAGCGTCTCTTGCTCTTGATTGGTAATTTCCCTTTCCTTTACGTGTCCACTGTAGCACAGCGCTAGCGCGCGCGGCTCCCAATCTGTAGGTTGTGGGATCGAATCCCCGGCCGGAAAAATTTTTCTCACCTTCTCTCCCCCCTTCCATTTCTTGCACAGTTTGCTAGGCTCTGGTCGGCTTTCCATTTTTTAAATGTTTCTAATTTAATTTTACAAAAAAAAAAATGATAAAATCCTAAAAATAATACGTAAACTTGTTTACGGTAAAAAACACTTCAAAATCTTTTAAAATTAATACTTGGGTAATGGAAACATTACTCAAGGTAAAAAACATTTTTATTACTAACACCTTTTTGCTTTCATTTTTTACTTTATTTTTTCCTATCCCTAAACTTTCTCTGGTCGCAGAAATTCGAAGAACTCAACACTCCACAATACACTATTTTTTACTCACTAACAACTCCACAGCCAAATTTAATTAAGGCAAGCTCCAGAAAAAATAAAAGCTATTTTTAGAAGTAGAGGGAACCAGTTCCCAGGAACTTCTACACAGATTGTTGCTGATTGCTGATTGTGTAGCATACATACTCGTCTTTTTGACACCACCTGCTAACGTTCATTCGACAGTTTACTCTTCGACGACATGGCATACAATTTCAATGGTATGACTTTTTTCTCTTGTTAATATCTAACCAGTTTAACAATGTTTAGTTTCTGTACATAGTGTGTGTGTGTGTGTGTATGTTTGTTTTCAGAGTAACCAGAAAGTATTTAAAATGATGTTTATTTAGGTTATAGGAAAATATATTTATAAATTTCCCTCTCCCCTTTTTTGATTTAGACAGAGTGCTGCATTATGCGAATAAAAGGGTTAAATTAAACGTATGAAACATAAGTGACGACGAAGATACCGATTTGGGAGGGCAAACCCAGGCTCTACTCCCACTATCGGAGCCATCTGACGCATTTACATCGAAAGCACGGGATTGTACCCTTAATTTAGCACCCTGTGAAAATAATGCAATCTAATCTAAAACCCTTCGTTGTTTATATAGGCAACAATATATACATTGAAATCAAATCCTATCGCAATGCGAACTACATAGGATTATACAAGAAAGAAGGGAACGATATACGAAATCGGTGCAACATACCTCTGACCCAACTTGGGGTATTAAGAGAGGGATTGAAAGCTGCTTCAAACCATCTGAATGCTGGTTGACCGTTTTTTTTTTCAAAGAAAATTTTTTTGATTGATCTAAGTGTAGTTTTTTAATATAACATATATCTCTTAAAATATATTTGTATTATTCTTTTTTATGTAAACTTTTTTGGGTGTACGTTTAAATAATTGGAAAAGAATTTCAGTTATCTTTATTATTTTGTTGTAAAAAAAAAAAAAAAACCACTAGGTTCATAAGATTCTTCTGACCCCACTTGGGGCGTTGTTTATATAGGCAACAATATATACATAGAAATCCAATCCTATCGCAATACGAACTACATAGGATTATACAAAAAATGAGGGAAGGACATACGAAATCGGTTTAACATTACTCTGACCCAACTTGGGGTGTTGAGAGAGGGATTAAAGGCTGTTTCGAATCATATGAATGCTGGTTGACTGTATTTTTCAAAGAAATTTTTTTTGATTGTTCTAAGTGTGTTTTTTTAATATAACATATATATCCCTCAAAATATATTTGTATTATTCTTTTTTATGCGAACACTTTTTTTTCGGTGCGCGTTTAAATAATTTGAAAAGAAATTTCAAATATCTTTCTAATTACACTGCTGGCCACTGTAAATGCAACACCCTGAAGGAAACATGCAAATAAAATGAAATTTACAACATACATTAGCGGAGGTGAGATATGCAAATGATTAGAATTTCAGCGCAGACGCACATCACGAGGGCCTGTGGCGCCACTTCAAAGCGCTATTTAAGGCTTGAAGATTTCGACGATTTCAAGTTCGGCAATTGTGTTTTTGTGGTTTTTTCAAAAAAACGATCAATTATGCCTCGTCGAAAACAGCGATCATCTTTTGATCAAGTATCCGAGTTCGACAGAGTAAGGATAGTGGCCTACCGAGATTGTGCTTTATCTTTCAGGGAAATCGGTATTCGTGTTGGACGAAACCAAACAACTGAAATGCGGATATGTGATCGTTGGATGCAGGAGGGTACGACGGACCGGCGTGTTCGATCGCATCCACCTCAGCGCACCACTTCACGTGATGACAGGCAAATTGTGCGCATGGCAGTGACGGATCGCTCAGTCACATCACGAACCATAGCACAGCACATGCAGTCTGTAACGCATCATCCAGTGTCTGCGCGTACCATTCGACGCCGTTTACAGCAGAGTGGTCTGTCCACAAGACGTCCACTGCTTTGTCTACCCTTGACGCAGAACCACAGACGTCTCCGCCGCCAATGGTGCGATGACAGAAGGATGTGGACGGCAGAATGGAATGAAATTGTCTTTACTGACGAGTCACACTTCTGTCTGCAACACCACGATGATCGCATTCGAGTCTGGAGACACCGTGAAGAGAGGATGCTGAACAGCTGCGTTATGCACCGCCACACTGGTCCTGCACCGGGTATTATGGTATGGGGCGGTATTGGATATCACTCTCGCACACCTCTAGTACGCATTGCCGGTACTTGAAACAGCCAGCGCTACATCTCCGAGGTGTTGGAGCCAGTTGTCCTTCCTTACCTTCAGGGCTTGCCCACAGCCATATTTCAACAGGATAATGCGCGACCACACGTGGCACGCATTGTCCAACGGTTCTTCGTCAATCGCCAGATTGAATTGCTTCCCTGGTCGCCTAGCTCTCCGGATCTTTCACCGATAGAAAACATGTGGTCCATGGTTGCTCTACGATTGACCCTGATTCCATCCCCAGCTGCCACAGCAGATCAACTTTGGCAACGTGTGGAAGCTGCTTGGTCTGCTGTACCCCAAGAACTCATCCAAAGTCTCTTTGAATCAATGCCGAGGCGTGTGGCAGCGATGATCTCCAACAATGGCGGCTACTCTGGCTACTGATTTTGGCAGGAACCACACTTCACAGAAGTCTATAAATTTAATCATTTGATACTTGGTCAACATGTTATCTACAAAATAAATTTTGTTGTGATATCTCTTGTCTTTCTTGGTGTTGCAATTTGGGTGTCCAGCAGTGTATTTTGGGTTTTTAAAAAAATCTAGTTTTCAATTATTACTATAGTATGAGTTAAAAATCATAATGTTTCAGTTATTAGAACATGCTCATCGCGGGTATTTACAAACGTACAGAGCAACATTTCGAGATGAACGCGATCCCTATGTGGTAAACACTAAAGTTAAATAAAAAATAAAAAACAATCTAGATACAAATTTGTTGTTACGAATTAGATTGTTACTTTGTGTTAGTATACTGTTTGTCAAAAACGAGTACGAATCGTCTGAAATCACCCAGGCATTTTACTTCTGTTCAAAATGTGAACATATTTTGTCCAGGTTTCAAATCGACACTTCTGTTCTTTCTGTTCTGGCTCTTTTATTGCGTTTGGAATCAAATTATCGTATTCATAATAAGAAGTGAATCTGTGTACAGGCTGTGCACATCACTTTCTTAGAAGCCGCAACAGAAGCATACGAAACTCCCACTCTGGGGCTCCGAGCTTCAACCTGCTTGCGGGCCTCCATATAGGATAGATTCTTGTGAGTCTTAACTGTCTGGATCTCTTTCTCCAATACCCACTTAGGACATGAACGTGAGTATGAGGTATGATCGCCCCGACAATTTACACATTTAGCTGGCAAGTTGCAAGTGTCTGAGGAATGGTTTGGCTGGGCACAACGGGCACAAACCACGGAACCACGACAAGCTGCTTTCGAATGGCCAAAGCGTTGGCACTGAAAGCAACGGAGAGGGTTCGACACATGGTCGTACGGGGCACCGTAAGTACCCAGCTATAACAAATGCTGGTAACTTTGGAGTTTCAAAAGTCAGGATGAGATGCTTCGTGGGAAGTAGATTTCCATCCCGACATATAGTTATCCGACGTACACCAGACACAAGTTGGTTACGTAAGTTCTCCAATATTTCCTCTTCGGTGGTATGGAGATCAGCCTCCGATATTACCCCTCTCGAAGAATTTAAATATGCGTGTGGAACTACGGACACGAGCATATTACCAAACATATTGACCTTTAACAACTGCTCAGCTTGTGATGCATTCGATACCTCTACTAGTAGATCACCAGAATCAAAATCCATGCGTTCAGTACCAACTGCAATAAACGTTGGTGATAATACACAGGATACCAATCTAACTTCAGCTACTGGGCTCAGTGAAATGCCTCCTTCAAAATAGCAGACTTTGTTAGATTTTCAACCCTTATCATCAACATCTGAAAAAGTCTGTACTGCTGTAGTTACAAAATTCATTGCAACAGCAATGCAACCATTCAATATTGTTGAATGCCAACGATTTGTTGAAATGATTAAAACTCTAAATCCTCGATACACTTTACCTGGTCGAAAATATTTTCAAAAACTTCGATCCCAAAACTGTTTAACTAAACAAAGCAAGAAATAAAAGTGACATATGTTTAACAAGAAACAATAATGTTCCTATTACAACAGATTGCTGGACATCAGCTAGCTCTGAACCTTTTATTACTATTACAGCACATTATATTAATGATAATTGGGAACTTAAATCCCCATGTTTATGTTCTGTTCATTTTAACGACGATCATACAGCAGAAAATATAATTGAAATTCTGCAAGAAAAGCTCTCCGAGTGGAACCTCCATATAAATCAGTTGTGCTCCTGCCCAACATACAATGGTACAAATATTTTCAAAGCTATTTCCTTATCTGTTGTGCAGCATGTGCCATGTTTTGGCCACACAATAAATATTGGCATAAACAAAGCACTAAAAATCCAAATATTAAGTAAAGCTGTGGCAAAGCTAAAGAAATTGCAAAACTCCTTTGCCCATACTTGGAAAATGTCTAGGGATGTTTCACAAGCCCAAGAACTTATGCAGATGAAAACTTTGAGACCCCCAAGTGCATGTCCTACACGATGGGGGAGCAGACTAAAATTGTGCAAAACATTTTTAGACAACCAGCTTCCTATCAGCAAAGTTTTATTTGACTATCCATCAAAAAAAAGTTTCTGCATTGGAAGATTTTGTAGAATCTACAACCTTAATGGAAGACATAACGAAGCATTTTTACATAAATATATAGCACGTTACATAAATATAGTTGCAGAAAGAATCATTACGGCTCAGCAGGGAAAATGGAAGTTGACGGCATGAAAAGAATTTTTCAGAGGTCTGAGAAAGAGTGTGGTACTAAGTATCGTCAATATATAGGTGATGGCGATTCAAAAACATTCAATGCTATTTCTGAAAAAAAAAACATATGGAAAGGAATATATTATTGAAAAGGTTGAATGCGTTGGTCACATTCAGAAAAGAATGGGGACAAGGCTGCGCAAAGTAAAGACAACATTAGGGGAAAGTAAACTTTCAGATGGTAAAACCATTGGTGGTAAAGATCGACTTACTGACTCTTCCATAAATAAGCTGACAAATTATTATGGAAATGCTATTCGAGGAAATACTGCTAGTGTATCTGACATGAGGACTGCTATTTGGGCTCTGTGGGCTCATACAGGCAGTTCTGATGATGAACCAATGCACTGGTTTTGTCCTAAAAGGACAAATTCATGGTGTAAATACAATATTGCTGTTTATAATAATGATGTTAACAACTACAAGCACAAAAATACCATTCCTAAAGCTGTCATGAAAGTTATAAAACCCGTATTTAAAGATCTTTCCCATCCTAATTTATTAAAGTGATGTTTGGGAGGCAAGACTCAAAATGCTAACGAGTCGTTAAATTCCCTGATATGGAAGTACTCACCCAAAGTCGTAGGTTCAGGAAGAAATGTTGCAGAAATTGCAGCTTATTTTGCAACTTGTGTCTTTAATGATGGTAGCAAAGCTATTCTTGGTGTGTTGCATGCATTAGAAATGAATATCGAGAAACGTACAATTTTAGACTGTATAAATACTGACAAAACACGCCTAAATATTGCGGAAAAGAGAGTAGAAGATTCTTCGTTAGATGCCCGTAGGGCTAAAATAATGAAAAAAGTTCATGAAACTGAACTTTTAATGGCAAAAGAGGGAGAAACATATACCTCTGGATGTTTTTAGAACTTATAAAGAACTTATAATGTATTCTGTCATGTAAGAATTAATTTTTTTTTATTTTTTAAGTATGTTACAATTTTAAAAATTAAATTTTACTTTTATTACTTCAATAGGATGTATAACTCATAGAAACTAACATATAGATTAATTTGAGACTATATTTGGGCAGTTTAACCAATATTTGAGTTTATCCTGTCATGTTAGAAAGCATTAGCAATCATTCGACTTTGTGTTTGTATATTGTAGGCCCTATCTTCTTGTTTTAAGGCTCCTACGCAAAAATAATCATTTAAAAACATGTGAAAGTAATAGTTAATGATAGAACATTCACAGTCTTATGATTTTACAGGTTGTTAAATACTTTTTATATGTTATGCTTTATACAACACTAAATTTTAACTTTAAGTGTGTTTTTCTCAGTTTGCATTTTTTGAACTTGCGCGCACCATATTTCAAAAACTTACTAATCTATAAGAGTGAAACTTTTTATATACAATATATGGATCATATTAAACAATGTATACACCATTTTTAATAATATATTCAAATAAAAAAATATATAACTTTTTTATTCATAAAATTTTTGAAATTTTTCATTTTTTAAGTTTATTACAATTTAAAAACATAAAATTTTAATTTCAATGCTTAGAAATGATGTATAGCTCATATAAGCATATATAAAGATTAATTTCAGACTATGTTTGTGCATTTTAACCAATATTTGATCTCAGTCTGGTGCGCACTGTGAGAAATGTATATTTGGATTTTAAAAAAGATAATGAACATAAAAAATGCCATATATTTATTCTTAAAATTTTGTATAATGTATATTAGAATATATTTAGGTACACTAATATGGTAAGTATACTCTCTTAAAATCGTAATATTCTCTGATGTTAATTAAAGTAAATATGGAATATTAAAAATACTGGCTTTTCGAGAATTTTCAATGCTTTTAAGACTATCCAGACCCCTTAAGGAATCTCGTATCTTTTAAACCTTCAAAAATTCGATTTTTTGCTTTTAATCTATTTTAATAAATTAAAACTTCAGAAACGCTTTAAAAAAAACCACGTTTGAAAATTCGCAATAGAACCGAAGTTATAAGCAAAACAGTACTGCGTCATATAATATATTAGCAATGGTTAAAGGACGGAATTGTTTGTTTACATTAGACATGCAGCTGTAATCCCACATTTGCTTGTAATGCCAGCAGATTCATTTCGCAAATCAAGCGGATTTTTTTCTAGTCTTTTTTTTTTTTGTAAACTCTATGGTTTATATTTATCGCTGATTTTTGGAAAAGTAACTTCTACTTTTCTACAGTTTGTTTATTCTCACTTGTCTGTAGCGTATGCGAAACCATCGACGAACTTCTTGTGCTAATTACACTGCTGGCCACTGTAAATGCAACACGCTGAAGGAAACATGCAAATAACATGAAATTTACAACATGCATTAGTGGAGGTGAGATATGCAAATGATTAGAATTTCAGCGCAGACGCACATCACGCGCGCCTGTGGCGTCACTTCAAAGCGCTATTTAAGGCTTGGAGATTTAGACGATTTCAAGTTCGGCAATTGTGTTTTTCTTGTGGTTTTTCAAAAGAACGATCAATTATGCCTCGTCGAAAACAGCGATCATCTTTTGATCAAGTATCCGAGTTCGACAGAGGAAGGATAGTGGCCTACCGAGATTGTGGATTATCTTTCAGGGAAATCGGTAGTCGTGTTGGACGAAACAAAACAACTGTAATGCGGATATGTGATCGTTGGATGCAGGAGGGTGCGACGGACCGGCGTGTTCGATCGCATCCACCTCAGCGCACCACTTCACGTGATGACAGGCAAATTGTGCGCATGGCAGTGACGGATCGCTCAGTCACATCACGAACCATAGCACAGCACATGCAGTCTGTAACGCATCATCCAGTGTCTGCGCGTACCATTCGACGCCGTTTACAGCAGAGTGGTCTGTCCGCAAAACGTCCATTGCTTTGTCTACCCTTGACGCAGAACCACAGACGTCTCCGCCGCCAATGGTGCGATGACTGAAGGATGTGGACGTCAGAATGGAATGAAATTGTCTTTACTGACGAGTCACGCTTCTGTCTGCAACACCACGATGGTCGCATTCGAGTCTGGAGACACCGTGAAGACAGGATGCTGAACAGCTACGTTATGCACCGCCACACTGGTCCTGCACCGGGTATTATGGTATGGGGCGGTATTGGATATCACTCTCGCACACCTCTAGTACGCATTGCCGGTACTTTAAACAGCCAGCGCTACATCTCCGAGGTGTTGGAGTCAGTTGTCCTTCCTTACCTTCAGGGCTTGCCCACAGCCATATTTCAACAGGATAATGCGCGACCACACGTGGCACGCATTGTCCAACGGTTCTTCGTCAATCGCCAGATTGAATTGCTTCCCTGGCCGCCTCGCTCTCCGGATCTTTCGCCGATAGAAAACATGTGGTCCATGGTTGCTCTACGATTGACCCAGATTCCATCCCCAGCTGCCACAGCAGATCAACTTTGGCAACGTGTGGAATCTGCTTGGTCTGCTGTACCCCAAGAACTCATCCAAAGTCTCTTTGAATCAATGCCGAGGCGTGTGGCAGCGGTGATCTCCAACAATGGCGGCTACTCTGGCTACTGATTTTGGCAGGAACCACACTTCACAGAAGTCTATAAATTTAATCATTTTATACTTGGTCAACATGTTATCTACAAAATAAATTTTGTTGTGATATCTCTTGTCTTTCTTGGTGTTGCAATTTGGGTGGCCAGCAGTGTATTTGCTAAAGGTATCTTTAATTCGTAAGAATATTATGGATCAAAATTCACAAATAACGCCAAAGAGAGCTTCTGGTAAAAGAAGTAGGAAAAGGAAATTCACTGGTAATATGTATACTAGAAAAATAGCACGTGAAAATTTAATGTTTCTGAATCAGTAAACTTGAATGCAAGTGCTTCTGGCAAGAAAATAAATAGTGATATATTTGAGGACGATAATCGTAAAGATTTTACAAGATATATGTTTCTAGATGTTAGTTTGTTGTTTTCTCAACTTGAAAAGCATTTAGCTTGCAAAAAGTGTGGTGGAAGTGCAATACTTTTAGAAGAAACTTTATGTGGATTATCCACTAAAATTTCTATTAATTGTGAAAATTGCACAGAGTTATGCAAATTTAGAAATTCCAAAATGTTGGGAAAGAAAATAACATTCCAGAGATAAATAGAAGATTCCCCTATTCATTTCGAGCAAATGGTATGGGACATTCAGCCATGAAATTGTTTTGTGGCAATATGGATCTACCCAAACCAATTTCAAGAAAAAACTACAACAACATGTTGAAAAAGCTGCTCGCCTGTTCTGAAACAGTTGTCCAGGAATCTAAGAAATGTGCAGCTGAAGAAGAAATTAAATTGACAGGTTCTTCTGATATTATAGTCAGCGGCGACGGAACCTGGAAGACACGAGGACACTCATCTCGTGTTGGTGTATGTGTTACCGTTAAAGTATGAAAACCGTTATTTTATAGAATACCTAGTTATTCTATGAAATAACTGATCGTGTCCGTTAAAGTGTAAAACTCTCTTGTAGTTCATGGTTTAACTAGTTACTTCATAGAATAACGATCTGCAGCCCGTTAAAGTGTAAAATAATCTATATCATATCTCGAAGGACAGATACATTTACCTTCCACCCCTACTGCATTTATGAACTATTCCAGGCCATAGGGAGAGAACTTGTTTAGCGTGTTGGCGCCAGTTCATTCCGGTTAATTGATTGCTTGCACGTACAGTGCCGGCTGCTGTTCGTCAAATACTGTTTCCACGTATCAGGTATTGAGATACATTTATTTTTTTAAGTTTTATAATTTAGTCATTTGTTATTACGTTAATTTAGTTTGCTTACGTTAAAGTGCAATTATTTTTAAGACCTTAAATTGCTTTGAACAATGAATTCTTTAAGTGATAACGAAAAAAAAGCTGCAATGAAAGAAAAGTTTGAATCTTTACTAAATAAGCGTGATGTGAAAGAGAACAGTTCTTTGCTCACCCGTGAAAAATTATTAAGTTTGATAGCTGATGTACAGAAATCTAAAACATCAGATAAGAAAGTGCCACGTGATTATTGGTTACTTCAACATTACGATGTCCTTGAAGTTCAAGGAGTAGAAAAATTAATAGTCCCAGTAACAAATGCAACACCAGATGTAATGTTTTATTGCTCAAGTGATTCTTTGTTTGACATTTTGTACGAAACTCATTTATCTATTGGACACGGTGGTAGAGACCGAATGATAAAAGAACTTAATCGTCGTTACAAAAATATTAAGCAAAATGATATTAAGATTTTCCTGAATTTTTGTGAATCTTGTCAACAAAAACGCAAAGCGGGCAGAAAAGGTGTTGTTGTTAAGCCCATGATTTTTTCACATATGAATTCAAGATGTCAGGTTGACCTCATAGATTTTCAATCACAACCTGGTGGAAACTATAAATTTATTTTAGTTTATCAAGATCACCTTACAAAGTTTGTGGTTTTAAGACCTCTTCAAACAAAGAGAGCAGAAGAAGTTACAGGACAGTTGCTTGATATATTGTTATATCCTGTTGTTTGGAGCCCCGTGTATATTGCAGTCGGACAATGGAAGAGAATTTTGAAACAAACTTATTGATGACTTAAAAGTAACTTGGCCAGAGCTTAAGATCGTGCATGGCAAACCAAGACATAGCCAAAGCCAAGGCAGTGTTGAGAGAGCCAATCAGGACATAGAAAATATGTTGACGACTTGGATGCAAGACAACAAGTCAACTTCGTGGAATAACGGGTTAAAATTTATCCAGTTTATGAAGAACAGAGAGTTCCATTCTGGTATTAAAAGGTCCCCCTACGAGGCTATGTTTGGTTGCGCAGCTAGACTTGGACTGTCAACAACTGCCATTCCGAAGGAAGCACTTAATTCGTTGGTCGACGAAGATCAATTACAAAATACTTATTTAATGAATATTTCTTCTCAACCTGAAAATGAAAAAGTAGTTTAACAAACAGTATTAAATAATCCCATTACGAAAATATGTGTTGTCTGTTTAAAAGAATGCAGTGAAGATATAGTTTGATTCAAATGTATGGAGCCTATCCATATATCATGTTCGGAAGATTATGTTTCAGAAGATGAAGTTGAGCAGAAAATCTGCAAATTGTGTTTTAATGAACTTAATGTTCAAAGAGAAAGAGAAAAGTCTAAAAAATGTTTAGAAATTCAAGCGAAAAAGATGAAATTAATGTCGGATAAATCTCATTCTGAAGCCTCTGTGGGGTTTACCGTCCGTATCCCAGTGCCTGAAGTTGACAGAGGAAAAGGTGATGCCAAATCTATTTTAGCTATCATCATAAAAATAACCGAAGAAGGATTTTTTCCAATTGGGCACAAGAAACGGCCGCATAAAACAATTATATTCCCGATCCCAGTTCAGTGTCTGCGAACAAAAATTAATTAAAATCGAAGAAATACCGGATGTAGAAATATCGCTCCGGTCGGTTGCTACAGCTCAAAGTTTAGGTACTGGTCAGGGATTTAAAAAATTGTTCGTGTAAAACCCAGTGTGTCAACAAAAAATGTTTTTGTTTTAGAAATAATGTTCTTTATAATTCCAAGTGTCATTTTAGTAATCCTTGTTGTAACAAATGATTTTATAGTACGTTTCCATAAATACCATTTATACGCTGCATAAATTAGATAAATTGCTTCTTGTTCATTTTAATTGTCTATCATTAGTTTAATTTCATTTTAGATAAATTATTTATTTTACACTTTAACTGTCTCTCATTAGTTAATTTATAGAATACCTAGTTATTTCATAGAATAACTAGTTAAAGTGTCAAATTAATAACATATTACACACTTTAACGGACACGATCAGTTATTTTATAGAATAACTAGGTATTCTATGAAATAACTGCATTATATACTTTAACGGTAACATATGCACCCTTATTGGAGATAAGTGTGGTAAAATTTTGGATACGGAAGTGTTGTCGTCTTACTGTAAAGCCTGTGACAGCTGGAAAAATAGAAGAGGCACCGATTCTTATATAAACTGGAAAAACTCATTTGCTGACATTTGAAACAACGCAAAGGGTTTGGAATATAAGGTCGAACTGGACAACGGTGGTATGCAGCTTGGATGTGTGATTTAAATGTCGGAGTGTCAAATGTCAGGATGATATGCTTCGTAGGAAGAAGTCTACGATCCCGACGAATCGTTATCCTGCGTACGCCACAAACGTGCTGATCGCGCAGTTCTGATAAAATTTCTTCTTCCGACGTGTATAAGAAATCTGACTCTGAAAAGACACCACGGGAAAAATTAAGAAAGCCATGAGGCGTGATCGTAACTAGAAATGGGCCTAGATGTTTGCAATTTGAAACGAAAATTGACGGTTGTGCAGAAGTCGCCTCTAAAAGATCACCTGATCGAAGTCTTTTAAGAGACTTCACCTTACCTAAAACTGAGTTTATAGTTTTCTGGATTACAAAACGTGATACCTTTGTAAAATTTCCTTCCTTCATAGATATTACAAAAAATCTTATTACATTTCGACTGAACATGTTATAGAGATTCTATGCTCACTTCTACCCAGACTTGGGTGTATATAATTTGAAGTGGCACTCTATTTGAATTTGAAGCAAACACAGTTTATACATGAAACAATGTTTATTGAATTCGTTGCACATATAATTGGCTTTTACAGCAATAAGCATGCGTACTACTTGTACGGAATGTATAAACACAGCTTTCAAGAACAATATATTTTTATACTCACGAACAGTAAGTCAAACCAGCGGTACTGCCATGTAAACTTCTGGCCCGCTAAGCACTAGCGCAGGATAACACCTTTTCAACCTTAACAACCTCCCTCTCCTCTTCTTAATGACGCTGCGTGGTATTTATACTAAGAGCGTATGCCGAAATTAGCATATCTGAAGCAGCTTCTTTAATTCATTAATTCAAAAGTTCGATTCTTGTGAATCGAATCTTGTGTATACCTTACACTGGCCTCCCTCGAAAAAAAAAAATTAGGTAACTGAGGTCTGAACGGCTTCAGTTAACTAATTGAAAACGCGTGCTGGTCTGACTTTTGACATAATGGGTGGCAAAGCCAAAAAAACCTTCCACACGTTGTGTGGAGGAAAAACGCCACTACCATTTTACAAAACTAACCCCGAAGGGTCCAGGTGACACCATCACACAGTGGATTTGCAGAGTTGTGGATACTGGGCTGGCCAACTGCGCCCTAAAAAACTTATTTTAGTTAAAATTGTCAACACAATTGCACAGCATGACATTTCTTGACTGTTTGTATCTGCTCTCCCCCAATTTATAATGCACATGTGTCATGATTTGTGAAGTTAGTACATTAGTGGTTAATTGGTATATTGTGCAGTATGTATTTTTTTCCTAGTCACTACATGTCCCCTTCAAAAATTTATAAAACAACAGTATGTCTTTTTTTTTTCAGTGCCTCACCACTTCCCCTCAAAATGTTTACAGTATATACACTGGGGGAACTGCAAACCAATTTGGTTCGGTTTTATTAAAGGGTGGGAGTTAGAAAAAGATAATTGATACAAGACTTGTTCATGAATGCAGCAACTTCCTTGCACCAGTCTGTCCAATCCGTGGAACCTCTCTTGATGGTCGCAGTCTTAGTAAAGGGGTTCGTTGACCGTGTGGGCATCCTTCGTGCAGCAGGTCGTAGGTCCTGAGGCGCTGGTCCGGCTTGACGATGGACAGGAGGTCTCTTGGGAGGAGGCCAACCTTGCTGGGCGGCAGAAATCTTCCGTTTCCTGTACTTATGCAAAGGAACTTTAAAATTGTCATTCTTCCTTTTGATAACCTTGTGTACCTTATCAGCAACGCATTCATCCTTTGATGGAGTTTTTGTAGTGCACACTTTACCTTTCTCCGTACTTTTTAGAGTATAGGCATTAAATTTTAATGCATATTCTATTTTGTCACATTTATACGCCGCACCAACGTGTTTAGTTACTGGCTTTATCTCTCTACTTGTGTCATGTTTTTCAACAAACTGACTCTGTTTTTGGTATTGGTGCTTATGCAACTTCTTGTTTACCGCCTTAATTACTTCAGTATTTGCAGTTTTAATGCTGGAACCTGAAGGCGCTTTTTCACGTTTTTATCCCCCTTAACTTTAGTTTTATCCTCTTTTGACGAAAAAGTCTCTTTGAAACTTGCGACATCAGAATCGTTATCATTTATATTCGTTAACACTGCTTCAGTTTTAGGAAGATTAAGCTTTTCGTACTGGTGCGTTTTAATACAACCTACGTCTATAACTTCCGAAGCATCAGCTAAACTACTTACAATATAACTCTGTGTCAACTTTTCATCCTGATTCTCAGTATGGTTTTCATGTACTTTATTTAAAACCATATTATCAACCTGGCCTACAGCATCCTCATTCGGATGGAAACTTGAAATAATATCATCATTACCTAGCGAGTTCCTACTATCGTTTAAAGAATTTTTATTGTCGTCAACTAATAAGTATTCACTAACTTCCGTAACGCATACTTCGTCATCTACTAAATTTACTTCATTAACAGATGTGTGAATATCATCTAAAATATCAGGTATAGCATCAATAATATCAGGTATAACATTAATAGAAGTGTCAGATGATTTATTTTCTAAACCACTAGCATTAGTATCGGCACTATTTTCAGAAATTTGTACTGGAATTACCTCATCATTCCAGCTAGACTCACTTTCTTTATAAGCCACAAAAATACCCTGACTTTCACTATTCTCAAAATAACGATTACTGCTCGGACAAAATAATACATTTGACCAAACAGTTTCAACAGGTTGAACCATATCACGTGAATCAACTTGCCAGTGCAAGGAAGGTGCTTGCATATTATTTTCTTTAAGTGCACTAATTTCATTATAACGCCGTGCGCTTCTATTATTTTGCCTGCGGTACTGCTTACGCTGCTGGTTTGAAACTCGCGAAAAATTTTGGTGCGGCTGTATAAAACTTCTCGTACCTGAATGACGGTGAGGGGTAGCGAAGAAATGTCTATTGTCATATTTAGCTAAAGCTTGAAGGAGGGTAACCTTGCTTGTAATTGTTTGATTATCTAAAAAATCTTGAACACTTGGCTTCAAACGTTGGATAACTATTTTTAAGATTATCGCTTCCGTCACCCCTTCTAAATATTCCTCACACTTGGAAATCTTTTCCATAGCAAAATCTAATGCAGACTGACCTTCACGTTGCCTTAGCGAATAAATTTCCGCTTCAATTTCACTTTGATTAAAGGTCTTTGGAAAAACACTAAGAAACTGTTGCTTGAATGACAAATAGTCAAAAATCAGATTACTGCTTTGCATGCATGTGTACCACTGAAATGCACTACCTCTTAAAGCGGCTAGAGCAATTTTAAGTTTATCCCCCTCTGGGGTGCATTGTTGCTGAAAGTAATGCTCAATTTTCTTTAGGAATTGGCTTGAGGGGCCGCCATTGAATGTGGCTTCGAATGGCGCAATTTGCTGAACCATAATTACCCGAGGAAAATTTCCAGCAGGATTTTGTTCTACAACACTCATTTTTTAAATAGTATATAAGTACTTGCAACAATTTTATCAATATAAGTACACAGTACACAGTTTTTAATTTCAATTATGTTGTTCGTTACAAATGTAACGCTAACTACCAGGGTATATATATCTTTCGGGCGCCAGTATAGAGATTCTATGCTCACTTCTACCCAGACTTGGGTGTATATAATTTGAAGTGGCACTCTATTTGAATTTGAAGCAAACACAGTTTATACATGAAACAATGTTTATTGAATTCGTTGCACATATAATTGGCTTTTACAGCAATAAGCATGCGTACTACTTGTACGGAATGTATAAACACAGCTTTCAAGAACAATATATTTTTATACTCACGAACAGTAAGTCAAACCAGCAGTACTGCCATGTAAACTTCTGGCCCGCTAAGCACTAGCGCAGGATAACACCTTTTCAACCTTAACAACCTCCCTCTCCTCTTCTTAATGACGCTGCGTGGTATTTATACTAACAGCGTATGCCGAAATTAGCATATCTGAAGCAGCTTCTTTAATTCATTAATTCAAAAGTTCGATTCTTGTGAATCGAATCTTGTGTATACCTTACAATGTTCTCTACAAGGTGCAAGCAGAAGGCTTTTGTGATCACTTGTCATTTTGTTGCGGTGAATTATCCCTCACCGTGGGATTTCCAAAAGAAGTATCCATAAAAAAGGCCTTATAATTCAGAGCCCGGCCGCACCACCCACCACGGAGCCCAACATAGGGATGCACATACGTGCGCCAGAGCTAACCGAGAACTATACGCTCACGAAGCAACCCTGAAGCAGACTCCACCCTTAGCGAGATTCCCAGTAATCGTAACGATTGCTTGGTTCCTAGTCGAAGACAAAATCAACGACCAGCCGATTGATACAATAGGGAACCACTATGTACCTCCCGTTTACCCGAAGCAGGGGCCAGAGCAGTGTATTGGGATACCAAAACTGTCCCTCAACTGCCAGGATTCCCTTTTCCAGGGACACGGGTCTCCACGCACAGCAAAACACGTGGGTGATATACACGCCATTAGAAGCTAGAAGAACAGAGCGGCAACAGCTGCTAATGGTGAGCCCTCGCCTCCGAAGAGGAACCACACCGAGGGAGAAAAGAAAGAAAAAGTTCAAAAAAGGAGAGGAGAGGAAAAAGGAAAGGAGAGATAGTTCGCTGGGGTACCTCGGGATTACGACACCTGTGTTTACCTAAAGAACGTAAACCCCCTGAGGGGGACTACGTGGAATGAATTATGTTCAAAAATTTTAAGATCAGATGGACTTTAAGCAGACAAATCATTTATAGTAAACAAGCAATTATGTGTTATCAACAAAGTGTTTTTAAATGAAATAAGCATATGATAGAGTACTAATAATAAAGTGTAATTGTAAACGATATATGAGTTTAATTTTAATAAATTCATCTATTATTATTCAATCAGATGATTTGCAATATTCCTTGAAACACAACGCAGGGCACAATTCTTCTTGGCCTTACAAACAGGTAGTAGTTAAATGGTTAACGATTTGGTAATACACCCAAAAATTGACTACTGTAACCATACC
Organism: Dolomedes plantarius; assembly: GCA_907164885.2. Taxonomy (NCBI): domain Eukaryota; kingdom Metazoa; phylum Arthropoda; class Arachnida; order Araneae; family Dolomedidae; genus Dolomedes; species Dolomedes plantarius. The sequence goes on from OU015499.1 coordinate 13,519,638, forward strand.
ATAATCTATACCAGTGGTGCGCAAACTAGTTGTCGCGACCCCTGTGGGGGTCGCCAGAAGTTTTTTGTGGGTCACCAAATTTTTATTAAATGCATTATCTTTGCATGTTGCACACCATACAGTGTATATATAACGAGTGAAGCGGCTTCACTCACTGTTTAATTGGAATTTCATGCTGTCCACTCTTTCTTTGATCGTAATGTGTAATGTATGTAAAGTGTGAAGACGCAAGTTTTTCACTTCGGTAGATAGCGCCCTCTTCGCGGTAATTCGCCAGTTTTACTGAAAAGCGCCTATTTGTCTAGACGTTAACCGCAAGGAAAGGGCAAAAATTCGCTTCCGTAATCAGCCAATCAGATGGAGAGGTACGCGGTGTATCTGATAGTCAGAGTGAAGACGTTAAGTGTTCGCATGAAGTTGTAGCATGTAGCAGTTGGCCTGCAATTGTTTTAGTTTATCCTCGAGTTTTATCATGTGACGTTGTGTAATTATGATTTTTTATATTTAATAGGGCTTTGCTACTCTTTGTTATCAGGTATGTACTATCATTAGAGAAAGATCTCTGTTAATTTTATTGAATTTCTCGAAAAAAAAAATGATAAAATTTTATATATTATTTGTTTTAGTTTAAATAATTTAACCCCTATCTTCATAATGGATAAATGGGTAAAACGTACACCAGGTACATCTTCAGCTAACAAACGAACAAATACTGATGAGGAGTCGCAAAATACTGAACTAAATGCCCGATCTAAAAAAATAAGAAAATACAATGAGGAATTTATTAAGTATGGTTTTACATTTTGTGTTGTTGATGATGAAGAACGCCCGATGTGTGTCATTTGCAACGAAAAATTAGCAAATGAGAGCATGAAACCAGCTAAATTAAACAGGCACCTGAAAACTAAACATAAAGAACTTCAAAATAAATATGCCGATTTTTTTCAAGACGAGCTGAAAATCTGAAAATTCAAAGTGCACATTTGAAGAAATTTGCGACAATACCTCAGAAAGCATTACGAGCTTCTTTAGAAGTTTCTTATCTAATAGGAAAAACAATGAAACCCCATACAATTGGAGAATCCCTTATCCTTCCTGCAGCAACTAAGATGACATCAATTATGCATGGCGATAAATATGGAAATGAGCTAAAAACAATACCATTATCAAGAGATACCGTGTCTCGGCGGATTTCCGAAATGTCCCGAAATATCGAGTCAGAAGTCATAAAACGCATACAAAATTCATCTGTATTTGCTTTACAACTGGACGAGACTACCGATATCACTAAAATGTCACAACTAATTATTTACGTTAGGTTTATTTTTAATGAAGATATAACAGAAACGTTTTTATGTTGCAAAAGTTTGGAGGGAAAAACAACTGGAGAAAAAATATTCGAAATAATAAATGAATATTTTGAAACAAAGTCCCTTACCTGGGCAAACTGTGTTGCGGTTTGTACTGATGGTGCTGCAGCATTAACAGGTTCGAATAAAGGGCTCAGGGGCTTAATTCAGAAGGTGGCGCCTCATATGGTATTTAATCACTGTATGATTCATCGGCAAGCTCTCGTTGCAAAAGATATGGATGAAGAGTTGCACAACGTATTACAAGACGCTGTTAGTTCAATCAACTACATTAAATGCAACAGCCACAACAGCCGTCTCTTTTCAATACTTTGCAATGAGATGGGCTCAACGTATGAGAGATTACTGTTATACACCGAAGTCAGATGGCTTTCACGTGGGAAAATACTACGACGAATATTTGATTTGAGAAATGAAGTATGCATGTTTTTAATCGAAAAGAAACATAGATTGGCAAGTTATTATATCAATGAAGTTTGGCTAGGGAAGCTGAGCTATTTAGTTGACATTTTCGAAAAACTTAACGACTTAAATTTGAGCTTGCAGGGTGAGAATTCAACTATCATAACTGCAGCCAGTAAAATTCAAGCTTTTAAGAATAAACTTAGTCTCTGGCAAACTGAACTGAATAAAAACAACTTCGACATGTTCCCTTGTTTTAACGATTTTATAAATGAAAGTAATATAGATATATATACTTTTAAAAACATCATTTCCAATCACATTGAAAAGTTAAAGAAAAAATTTTCGAGACGATTCGAGGATTTTCCTGAAAACTATCTTGGTTGGATTCGTGATCCATTTTCCTTTGACATATGCAGTTCAACTCTTCAAATTAGTGAGAAAGAGCAATTGATAGATCTAATTAGTGATTATACTCTTCGAAATCAATTTAAGACCCAGCCTTGCCAAAAATTTTGGCTATCAGTGGAAAAACAATATCCCGTTTTATGCAAGAATGCCATCAGAGTGTTAATACAATTTGCATCAACGTATTTATGTGAAACTGGATTTAGCAAACTAGTTTCAATAAAAACTAAATACCGCTCGCGTTTAAATCCTGAAGATGATATGCGAATTGCAATTAGCAACATACATCCAAACATTGATGAGATAATTAGAAACTTGCAGCCGCATACATCTCATTAAAAAACAATTTACTGATTTTTGTGTTATTTAAAAATTATTTTCTTAAAATTATAAATAAAATTAATATGAGTCAAATATGATGATGTTTTTATTCGATGAAATGAAAGAAATGCGCAAATATACATCGTATTTATGAAAATTTATCTCTAGGGGTCGCCAAAAATTTTCTCTCCACAAAAGAGGGGTCGCAGTCGAAAAGAGTTTGCGCACCACTGATCTATACGATCAAACTAACCATTATACCCTGCAATGTACGAAGTTAGAGGATAATCCTCGAACATCATTGTCCGAATAAGTGGACAGATATAATTTAACGTCAGCCTCGTCAGCGGCGAGCTGACGGACTGAGTTAGGATTCCTTATGAAAAGTTTTGGATTTTTAAGTTTCTTAAGATTTTCTTCGAATTAGGGGACCATCACCTTTGTAAACAACTATTTTGCAGAGAAAGACGCCGAGTACTATTTGGACGGGTTAAAGAGATGGGAGCATCGCTGGGAGAAGTGTACAGATTTACAAGGAGACTATGTAGAAAAATAAAAATAAATTTGAAGAAAAAATTTGTTTCTATGTTAGGTCGGAAAGTTTTCAGACTACCCTCGTATGGCCAGTGAAACCGAACATATTTACTGATGATGAATAATTGAGTTTCAAGTGTGACCGACAGACCAGATCCATCCATAAATTGACAAAATAACGATTTTCCCGAGGAAGAAAGTGAGTCAACAATGACGGAACTAGGTTTGGTTTGGTTGTTTGGGGTTTAATGGTGCAAGGTCCAGAGAGGACATGCTGCGCCAAACACATGGTAAAACCCGAAAAATATTATTTATCAGCATTTCAAGACCATAACCCGGTATAAATATGAAACAATTATTTATAAAAAGAAATGAAGCATGAAGACGACACAAACGATGACATGCAAAGGGTAATGACAAAGGTGACAAAAATAATAAAAAAGTGACGAAATGAATCAATGGTTTGAACGGTGACAGTGATATATACAACTGTTAAAACCACGACATATCAAGAAGTAGTAAGCGCAAAGACATAGCAGCGATAAAACACTGAAAAGGTTGGCTGGCTGCATGGGGTTCAACGGCGCAAGGTCCAGAGAGGACATGCCGCGCCAAACACACGGTAAATCCCGAAAAAACAAGTCAGCATTTAAAAACCATAATCCATATAAACGATGATAAAAATATGTATATGTGAGATGCAATAGTAAATCAGTCAAAAGCTATATTAAAAAGTAAAAGCAATGTAAAATAGGTCTAAAACTAAGGATATATGAAGCGAAAAAGCAAGGGTGCCAATTTGGAAAAGGTGACAATTTGACGATATCAATGGATAAAACCCAGTACATTATTTTTTTAAACGAAAAATAACAGGGTAAAAAAGAGTATAAATATAGTGAGACTAAAAAAAAAAATACAATGAAGATAAAAGCCGAAAAATGCCAAAAAAAACAGGAGAAAAGAAAAAGGAGGAGTTAAGACTCCTCAAACAGGATATCATTGTCAGAGTTCTCAGACGGGTAGAAAGACAATTCGATAGGGTTCTTCGCGAGCCTGCGGACATACATATTAATTTTTTAAATAAAATTTGGGTCTTTCGCCTTTCTCGAAAGGCCAACGCACTTTCGAGGAATGGCTACTTTTTCTGTTTCTGTTTGGAGGGATTGGTGAGTTCATATCAATATGATATGAACATGACTGATTTGATGTAATAACTGTTTGATGAGCGGAACACGACTGTTTGGAGTCTGTCATATTTTGAGAAGGAGGTTGCGAGGATTGTACGATATTTCTTTTTTTGGTTGGAGAAATTAATGAAGACTGTTTGGTTACAACATTGATGAACGGAAGGTAATGGAGATGGCCTGACATTTTTGCCACCTGCAGGAGATGAACTGTTTAAGTTTGGTGGGTTATTTTGTAGAGAGGAGCTGGGTAGAGATGACATCTTGTGAGGTTTTGTTTTAGATGACTGACAGGACACTGATTTCGGGTTAGCTGGAAGGGGGTCAGTTTGTACACCAACTGATGTTATTTTTTATTATTATTTTTTTTTTTTTTTAAGATGCTGCCGCTGCATATGAAATACCCACAGTCGGAGTTCTGGAGTCAATTAAACGCTGTGCTTCGGGGTAAGGGATTTTGTTCGAAACCTTAACAGTCTGAATCTCTTTTTCCCGTGACCATTTCAAACATGTTCTAGAGTAGGCCGGGTGATCGCCATTACAATAATTTACGCACCGAAATTCTGCTGCACACTTATCGCTGTCGTGACCCACCTGACCGCAACAAGCACAAGGGTTCCACGACTGGAGACCTGGGAATGGCCGAACCGCTGGCATTTAAATCAGCGCAGCCGGTTCGGTATATAAGGCCTAACCGGACAGCGGAGGTACGCAGCTTTAATATGTGACGGCAGGTTTGGACTGTCAAATGTCAAAATCAAGTGTTTAGTGGTCAGAACTTTACCATCACGGCGTATAGTAATTCTGCGCACATTAATGACATTTTGTTCTGCTAGGTTTTCTAAGATCTCCGACTCGTCAACATTATAGTTCGGACTCAGAAATTACCCTTCTTGAGGAGTTCAGAGTCTTATGCGGTGTTATTGTGGTAGAAAACCAACCGAAAGTTGTGCATTTAGCTAACACAGCAGATTGCTGAGTTGAGGCGACCTCTATCATAAGGTCTCCGGATTGCAGTTTGCGGAATTGGGGCACTTCTCCAATAAGTGACTTTACTGTTTTCTGAATTATATAAGGTGAGAGAGATGTAAAGGACTGATTGGTAAGTTTTACAATGAAACACTTAATAAATTTACCAGACGTGCCAATTTGTTGCTCCCTCGAGGGGAGGATTGATTATCTACTGGTGATTTATCCCTCACCGTGGGATTTTAAAAAAAAGTATCAATAAAAAGGGGCTTACAATTCAGACCCCGGCCACACCACCCACCATGGAGCCCAACAAGGGGATGCAGATTACTGCACCAGTGCTAGCCGGGTCTATACGCGCACGAAACGACCCTGAAGCAGACTCCACCCTTAGCGAGATGCCCAGTAGTAGAAACGATTGATTGGGTCTTAGCCGAAGACAAAGTCAGCGACCAGCCGATTGATACAATAGGGAACCACTATGTACCTCCCGTTTACCTGAAGCACGCATGGCTCCACGCATGGCAAACACGTGGGTGATATACACGCCATTAGAAGCTAGGAGCAACAGAGCGGCAACAGCTTCTATGGGGGAACCCTTTCATGGGGTGCCCTCGCCTCAAAGAAGAACCACACCGAGGAAGGTTAGTTGGTTGGATGGGGTTTAATGGCGCAAGGTCCAGAGAGGACATGCTGCGCCAAACACCTGGTGAAACCGGAAAAACATCGGTCAGCTATTTAAAACCCTAGTACAGAGTAAACATGCTAAAAATATGATTTATAAAAAAGAAATGATACATAAAGATGATACAGACGATGATGAATTACACATAATGATACATAATGGTTAAAAAACACATGACATAAAAAAGGGATGAAAACATGAACAAGCAACAGTGGTAAAAAGAGATAAAAGACAAAAGAAGCTTACAAACATTGAAATGCAGACGGTGATAAAATCATTCAAAATTACCAGATGTTAATGATAGGTATGTAGCAGGTGATAAAAAGCGGTCATATAAAACATTAAAAAACGTTTTATGATACAAGCAATAGAAATAGTAATATAAAAAATGTTATAAAATAAAACTGTGTAAACATGCTAAGAGCAAGTAAAAAAAAATAAAAATAACAAAAAGCAAAAAAAGAGGAGTTAGGCCTCCTCAAAATCAATATCAGTTTACTCGTCCTCGGATATATACAATTTTAAATCGGCATTGTCCGCGTAGTACTCCTCAAAAACATCATTTTCTTCGTCGTCGGATACATATAGTTTTAAATCGGCATTGTCTGCGAGCCTGCGGACGTATTGGTTATTTTTCAGTATGTAGCTTGGATCTTTCGCTTTCATAGAAAGGCCAATGCACTTTCTAGGAACAGCTACTTTTTTCCTATTTTGGTTTTTAGGGATTGGGGAGTTCATATCTATGTGATAAGAACATGACGAATTGGAAGTAATAACATTTTGATCGGCGGGAGTTTGGACAGTTTTGGGTTTATTGTTTTTAGATGAATTAGCCTGCTGGGGTGTGTCTTTTTTTTGTTGTGTCCTTTGATTTGGTTTCCTGGATTGAGTATGTTCATCAGCTGGAGGTGGCGAAGATTGTTTTACTTTTCTGCCATGTGCAGAAACAGAAGTGATACTTGAAGGATTGGATGAATTAGAATTCTTTTTTCCCAATCTAACAGGCGAGAAAACAACAGGTTCCGTCTGTGTGCATGTAGATTTCATTACTTTTTTGGCAGCAGCAGCGGAGGTTGCCGAAGCATAGGATAAGCCAACTCTTGGAGTTCTTGAATCTATTATTTTTCTTGCTTTAGTATATGAAATGTTTTGCACGACTTTTAGTGTTTGTACCTCTTTCTCTATAAGCCACTTCGGACATGACCGAGAGTAGGAGACATGGTCGCCGTTACAGTTAACGCATTTGGGTGTGGCATTACAGTTATCACTGGCGTGGCCAGCATCTGCGCAACGGGCGCAGGTAATGGTACCACGACAGGACATTTTAGAATGCCCGAAACGTTGGCATTGAAAACACCTCAATGGGTTTGGAATGTATGGGCGCACGGGGTTCCTAACGTAGGCCATATTTATATGACACGGAAGGTTTGGTGTGTCGAACGTTAAAATGAGGTGCTTCGTGGGAAGCATCTTCTCACCTCGACGAATAGTAATTCGACGCACCGCAGACACATGTTGGTCACGCAGGTTCTCCAAAATCTCATTTTCTGGCGTATGCAGAAAGTCGGAATCCGAAACAACACCGCGAGACGAGTTCAGGTACACATGTGCAGATATAGTGACCGGATACTGACCAAAGGTGGAAATTTTAGATAACTGTGTTGCTTGTTGACTGGAAGACAGTTCAACGAGAAGGTCACCAGAACGTAACTTTTTAATAGATTTTACTTCTCCGGTAGTTGCCATAAGAGTCTTTTGTATTAAAAAGGGAGAAACATCAGAAAATGTACCGTTGCTGCGTTTTATAATAAAAAATCTGGCTTGTTTAAGACAATTGACATTTTGTTGCGGTGACTTATCCCTCACCGTGGGATTTTGAGAAGAGATATCCATATAAAAGGGGCTTAAAATTCAGTTCCCGGCCGCACCACCCACCATGGAGCCCAACAAGGGGATGCACATACGTGCACCAGTGCTAACCGAGAACTATACGCGAACGAAACGACCCTGAAACGACCTCCACCCTTGACGAGATGTCCAGTAATCGGAACGATTGCTTGGTTCCTAGCCGAAGGCAAAAGTCAACGACCAGCCGATTGATACTATAGGGAACCACTATGTACCTCCCGTTTACCCGAAGCGGGGGCCGAAGCAGTGTGTTGGGCAACCAAACCTGACCCTCAACTACCAGGATTCCCTTTTCCGGAGACACGGGTCTCCACGCACGGCAAACACGTGGGTGATAAAGACCCCAATAGTAGCAAGAGGCGACAGAACGGCAACAGCTACTAAAGGGGTGCCCTCGCCTCCGAAGAGGAACCACACCGAGGGAGAAAAAAAGAAAAAAGTAAAGGAAGAGGGGAGAGGAAAAGGAAACTGAGGAAAAGTTCGCTGGGGTACCTCGGGATTGCGACACCCGTGTTTACCTAAAGAAGCTAAACCCCCTGAGGGGGACGGAACTAGGAGTTTGTATCAAACTCAGTTTTACTTCCTGTAGAATTTTCAGAGGCTTCGACATCAAAATTACATGTCATGTGCTGCTGAATTTTGTGAGCTTCGTACATTGAACGTTTTAATCAAATGGATCCAGCAGAGATGAAGTGAAAATAAACCCCGCATATGATTATGGAACAGGCGAAAATGTTTCATAAGAAGGTAGATTCTCCATGCAACTATTCTTCCGGGTGGCTGCATGAATTTCAAAAACGACACGGTATTTGCCAATTACGTATATTGCCAAGTGCTGATGACAGTGCATTATTTGTAGATGAATTTTCGGAAAAAATAATAAATGAAAACATTTCCCGCGAATTAATATACAACGCCGATGAAACATCGTTGTTTTTGTGTTATATTCCTAGAAAAACATTGGCAACGGCTGAAGAAAAGAGTGCTACAGGATTAAAAGATATAAAAGGAAGATTGACAGTTTTAACTTGCGTTAATGCAGGGGTTTCCAACTTACAAGTGTCCAAGGGCCGCAATCGAAAACACCTGTCTAGTGGTGGGCCGCAATTTAATCAGGACCATACCCAGGACTTTTTTTCTTGAGGGAGGGGGATTTGGAGGATTTGTGTATAGTATGTACTATGAAATTTTTAAAAATTCGAGGATGAACCTCCAACAATGACCTTGATTATAACTGGCCAACTTTCGTTAAATTACACAGACACACACAAAAAAAGTCAAATAAGAAGTGGGTATTTAAATAAGAAGTTGGTCAAATAAGAAGGGGAGGGGTATGAAATAGAACATGAGTGGACACCCTACTTTTCATGGAATTCGAGGAAAATCAATCTTTTTTGTAAATCAACAGCATTTGAAAACAATATAGATTTTTACAAAAACATTTTTCGTTAACTAATATCTAAATTGATGCTGCAAATTATTTTCCTAGAAGTCTTCGCGGGCCGCAAAAAAAGGCACCGCGGGCCGCATGCAGCCCGCGGCAAAAGTAAGAAACTTCGATGCTTGAGAGTATTACCGTTTATCCTGTAATTTATCGAGCTAACAAAAGAATGTGGAATACTCAAGATATATTCCAGGAATGGTTTGACAATTTTTTCTTACCCCAAGCTCGAGCCCATTGTGTTGAAAAAGGACTTCCCAATGATTAAAAAATTCTCTTAATTATAGTGTAATGATGCGCCTTCGAATAGGTGAAAATATTATAAAAATATTTAAAGGATATGTCGATTCGAAGGCTTTCATCATTACATTCATTTGATAAAATGGGAAACGACGGCTGAAGCGGTACGATAATTAAAGAGCGGAGCGGTCTTGTGTTAGATGTAGCGTATAGAATAGGTCTTACGGAGGCCGTGAACGTGGGGGGGGGGGGGGGGATTGATCGCCAGACAAGATAGGCGAGACTGTCGCCGAAGCTGACATTAAACGACAATGAGCATTGTGCGAGGATTTACGAGAAGAAAACCGCAAGCTACTTGGGAGGTTTCCGTGTGGGCGTACGTCGGTGACGCAGGGGCGGCCAATTAAATAATGTTGGAGTGAAGTAAGCGAATGAGATGATGGCACAATCGGGAATGGAGGAGAAGTGATTCGAAGGAGGAGTCAAGAAAGAAGAATGGGATTTAAAATATATAAATTGGGGAGTTTGAAAATTGAAAATCTCTCTCTAAAATAGCAAGCTCTCGGCTCTGAGAAGCTCTCCCTCTCGAGTCTCAGACTAGGACTTCGATTCCTGGTGGCGTATAGGGTCGAGCTTCGGTTCCCTTGTTTTACGGCGTAGGGTCGAATTTTGAGTTCCCCAAATATAGGTGCTGAATAGAATAAAGAAAATGTTGAGGTTCGATTTTTGCCACCGAAGTGCACATCGTTGATACAGCGTATGGATATGGGATTATTGAATGCTATGAAATGCCGATATAAAAACGATTTTGCGAAAAATGTTAAACCACGTAAATGGCGGTAAAAGTGTAAAAGATTTCGTGAAACAATTCAATGAGAAGGATGCATTGTGGTCTATGGTAAATGTTTGGTCCAAATGCGGAACTTTAAAAAAATGCTGTCTTAACTTGTTGCCTACATTGGCTTTCGCTGATGAAGACAGCAGCGATTTTAACCTTCGGATGACCGAGTGGGGTCAGAAAATGACCCCAACGACAGTTTCTGTCGAATATTTAATTTTAAAATTTGTGATTTCAGTACATTTATAGTGGGTTTTACACTATTTTATTATGAATTATGAATCTATCACTTCCCCCATGAAAAAAATAAATACATAAAAAATTGCATTTTGATTTGGGGTAGTACAATATTTCGATGGAGCGATTAGCTTTCTGACTCTTCAAAAAAGTGCAAAGAATTGTCAATGGAAGTTTTACCGTCACGGGTGGCCAACAGATTGCGCTACAATACCGTCGAATCTTCAACGCTCCGGATGTGCGTTTAGTTAGTAATCAGACAAGCGTCTAGAAACTGAGAATCTGAAAGAGTGATGTCACAACCACTCTGCGAATTTTACAACTTGAAAAAATCAAGTGGCGCTCTCTAGTGGGTACAAAAAGTGTGAAAATGAGATAGAATTTCATTTTTTCCCGCTATTTCAAAAGATGACTGGAATAAAATGTAGTTTATGCGATTTCAGTGCTAAAAAGGAAGAGATTAAAATTCATGTGTGTAATGAGCATATCATTGCTCTTGAATATGAGGATTTACAGTTCAGTTCATTTGAAGAATTCGAAAAGTTTAAAGCAAACTTAGAAAATGAAACTAATTCACGTTTCATCAAAGATTGTGGTGGAAGTTAAAAGTGTTGACTACCCACTATAATTTTTTATTTTGTGTGTAATTGCTCAAAACAGCGAGTTAAAGATAATATTGAAAATAAAACGAAGAAAATTAATTTATACTGCCCATCATCAATAAAGTTAACAGTGTCTTCAAATGGGAGTTGCAAACTGCATTTTTGCAAAACACACTTAGGGCATAAAAAGGAAGATAAACCTCTTGAGTGGTCTTGTCTATTTTGCAGGGTTGAAAACCAATTTCGAAGCCCATTTCAGTTCTAAACACGATTAGGCTTGAATATAATTTTTTATTTTCATCTTTTGAGGAGTTTGGAAGCTTAGTGTTGAAAAAGTAACAAAAGATGTATATATAAAAGATTGAGCAATTAAAAAAACTTCATCTGGTATAGAATATTATTATTTCAGCTGTCACCGTTCAGGTCATTTTACAACAAAATCTTTGGGTAAAAGACATAAAATTATAAGGAAGTAAAAAAATCAATTCGTATTGTCCATCAAAAATAAAAGCTATCAAAATGGTTAATGGTCAGTGCAAAGTTTCTTTTATGAAAACGCGCAACGGTCACGAAAGTGAACTTAAACGTATGTGTTTTTCAAAGACAGAAAAACAACTTGCAACAAAAATTGCTTCAAACATACCAATTAATGTTATCCTTAATGACATTCGAAACACAGTATACCTATACCTTAATATACGGCCGATTATACGACATTCCGCTATAACGGCCTTTTTTAATTATGGCACTTTTTCGTTATACGGCCACAACAGCGGAAAGTGATGATGGCAGCATGTTATAGCTTAGTGATTCTTCATGTTAATGTACGTCTTCACATTAAAACAGTTTTTAAACATTTTATTTTATGTTTTTTTATTATATGTATACATATGTGCATATGATTTCTTTTGTTTTTGATTATATGTTTTGATTTTTTAATTTATGTTTATTATTACATTGTTTTGTATTTTTATGTAAGCATTTTTATAGGAAATAAAAAGAATTAAATACTTTATGAACTAAAAACTATTATTTATAAAAAATTGGAACAGATCCAATTAAATTTGTATGGGTTTTTATCAATATATTTGATTCTTTATACGGCTTTTCACTTTACGGCCAACTTTTATGGAACGTATCTAGGCCGTAAAGCGAGGTATGGGTGTATCTGACTAACTTAGACAGAATTCATCTCACAACAAGAAAAGATCTGTTGAACATTGAAAATAAATACAATTTAACCAATACTAAACATAAAGATGACGGTACGAGCATAAATGCATGGGTAAATGAAATGAGAAGCAATGAAAGCATTGTCCTGTATTAAACTTCAGGGAACTGTTAATCAACAACATGGTGAATTAAAAAACGAAGATTTTGTGTTAATAATAATAACAGATTCTGAAATTTAAAAAAATGAACGGCTCAGATTGTGTTTGTGTGGATGGGACACACGGATTGAATGGATATCAGTTTGAATTGATAACAATTCTTGTTCTCGATGCTATCAGACAAGACTTTCCATGCGGATTTCTGATATCAAATAGAACTGATGAAAATTGCCTTTCGATATTTTTCAAATACATGAAAAATAAGGTTTGAGTTGTAAGGCTAATGTTTTCATGTCTGATACGGCACTGTGACTAAGTTGTGGACTAAGCTGTGACTAATGTTTCCCGACTTCAAATTTTCAAGCACGCTTAATGAATCCGTGTAAATCATTAAAATGACGGTCCTGACGATGAACGATAAAATCAAGGGCTTGCTTTATAGCTAGCAATTCCGCGGTAAAAACAGACATATAGGCGGGAAGTTTATAGCTATGAATATCCCAATTACACACAAAAGCACAACCAACATGGTTTGTTGTCTTTGACCCGTCCTTATATATATATCTATAAATTTAGAAAATTTATCGCGATGAGAGTGGAAGAGCTGTTTATACATAGATGAATCTGTGTTATTTTTATTTAAATTATGGAAGGGATTGATATATGATACTGTATTTTTCTTCCAAGGAGGAAAGTCAAATGGGCACGCACACAAATTTACATTCTCTAGAACAGTATTTTGAATAAGAGAGCGCATGCGTATCCCAAACCACGGTGTGCAGGATGGCCGGTTCTGGTACATGTTATACCGTTTGTCAATTAAAAGGTCAGTTAATAGATGATTAGGTTGAGACAACACGCGAAAATAGTAGTTCAATGAGAGTTGCTAACGGGTATAAGATAGAGATGTTTCGTGACAATCAAAGTAGAGACTTTGTATTGGCGAAGTACGAAAGGCCCCAGAACATATTCGAAGTGCGGAATGGTGCACTGTGTCAAGTTTACGAAGAGTAGATTGGCGAGCTGAGTCATACGCCGCACAAGCGTAGTCGTTTGAGCGTATTACAGATCGATAAATGCGTAACATAGATGTCCGATCTGCGCCCCAAGACGTATTTGACAGCACCTTCAGAAGATTTAAAGATTTTTCGCATTTCCCGGAAGTTTCAGAACATGTGGAATAAACGTTAACTTCCTGTCAAAAACCACACCCAAAAAACTCACAGAATCTAAAACATGTATTCTTCTGTCCCCAATAAAAATTTCGGGATCCGGATGGATACCACGTCTACGACAAAAGTGCATACAAGAGGTTTTGTCTGAGGAAAAGGTAAAAACAATTTTTATCACTTCATGTAGCGATTCGTTTTATAGCGGTCTGGAATTGGCGCTCGATGAAACGCATGTCTTTTCCCTGACAGCAGATCTGTAGGTCGCCAACATAAAGACAACCTCGAACGAACGGTGGTAATTGCTTGAGAATATTATTAATTTTTATGGAGAAGAAAGTGACGCTAAGGACACTCCCCTGGGAAACACCTTCATCTTGAGTAAAGATATTTGATAAAATAGTACCAATGCGAACTTGATATTGTCGGATGTTTAAAAATTTTTGCATAAAAATTGGGAAATTTCCGCGGAACTCCATGTCAAATAGGTCACGGAGGATTCCGTAACGCCACGCTCGGTCGTATGCTTTCTCCATGTCAAAGAATATTGAAATAAAATGATTCTTTTAGGAGAAATGTTTTCCTAACGTCAGATTCCAGAGCAATTATATTGTCAACGGCCGATCTGCCTTTTCTGAACCCGCTTTGACGTGGAGCTGTAAAGTCTTTTTTCTAAAATAAAAACAAAGCGAGCGTTTATCATCCTTCCCAAAAGTTTGCATACGCAGCTAGTTAACGCAATAGAACGATAGTTATTTGGATTTCAAGCATCTTTTCCCGGCTTTAGAAAGGGTACCACAATAGCTTTTGTCCAAGCTGCAGGAAAAATATGTTCTTCCCAAATCCTATTATAGAGATATAATAGATTTCTCAGGGAATGGCAAGATACATGTTTCAACAAATTGTAAGTAATGCCATTGTGATATGGGATGTGCGAATTATACTCGCACCCGGTGTGCGATTTGCAAGAACGCACTAAGTCAACTTCAGCAGTCACCTTATTCTACTCTGAACGCTCCCTGGTCACACGTGCGTAGTAACAGCGGTGATTTCGTTGTCGCGCTAACCGTAACTGGAGTAAGGAGAGCGTCAAGGAGAGAGCCTGCGCGGCGAACGTGTTTACGAGGCTCTGCGCAGCCCGGCCTGACTGGATGAGTTCTGAAGCGAAATACGGCACTTCTACCCACGACGTCCACTATGTTGGTGAACCGCCGTCAGCTCCTGGTTTAGGCGCTGCATGTCAAGCTACAAGACGACACAAGATTTATTCTAGTCCATTCGTATTCCGTCTCTCTCTCCTCTAACTAAATTAATATTTCTCCTGGTTTAACTTTTTATTTTAATTCCCCATGTTTAACTTCTTTGAATCGACCACGTGTCATTTCCATAGCCCTAACTAATGCATAATAAATTCTCTTTTTTTAACATCTCATTCACTTGTAGTGTCACTTATTGTGGGAATGAAGTCCCAGGTTTTCTCGCTTTTTTTTCCTTCTAGCTAGATGACGATCTGCCTTGGGTTATTGTTGGTATCAGGGTTAGTATAATTCAACGCTTTTTTTTGTACGATCATTTATAGTTATATCTTTATTCTCCGGCCTATATACCGACTCGATACAACAACTTGGTGCCGTGACTTACTTGGTACAAATACCATAAATCTAGCTTTAAGGAACGAGAAACTTAGTTTTCATATTTTAATTTTTCGATCAGCACGTGTTTTTTTCTTTCGTTTTTTGTCATCAAATGGGTGAGTGATATTGTTTTGGTACATTTATTAATTACTTGAGTGTATGTCATAGTGTATTACTGTAAATTTAGTGAAATTGTGTATTAATATGAGTAGAAGATCTGTAAGTTCAAATGCTGTGCATTCGACGCAAATGTCCGCACAAGCATCAAATAATAATCTAAATATTCATGTTCCAAATTTCGATGGAGATTCAGAGCTGGTTGAGTTCTTTTTTGAACAAATAGAGGACTTAATCTCCGTCAATCGCTGGTCAAACGATCAGGCGGTGTTATTCTTAAAATCTATATTATCGGGTGCTGCATTACGGTTGTATATTCAGTCACCGGAATTAAAAAATAACCCTGAATTCAGTTTAATTAAGAAATTTTGCTCCTTTTTCACTAAAAATTCTAGAAATTTAAGTTATGACTATAATTCTCTAAAACTCGAAGCTGATGAGTCAATTGTGTCATTTGCTCACAGACTTGATGTAGCCACGAGGAAAATGTACTCAAATGTAAAAGACGAAACTGCCTTAGAGCAGATTAAGATAGTAAAATTCATTGATGCTATGCCATACGAAATTAAGGTTAAACTGTATGAGCTGAAGAGTAACTGTTTTGATGAAAATCTGAAATGTACTGAGAAGTTAAATAATTGTTACACATTGGCTAGCTCTTCAAAATTTGCAGTAGGTAGTACGAACAATATGTCTGACAATGCAATTCTAGAGAAATTTAATAAATTGGAGTTGAAATTAGAAAATCTGCAAAGCGAGAGAGTAGAATCTATTAATTTCACTGAACGTGATACGAATCTTGCCTAAAGCGACGAGCGTTCGCGCACTCCTGCAGATAACCCTAGAAATTCTGAGCGCCGCACTTTTCAGAGTAGGCCTAGCCGAGTAAGATGCTTTTTCTGCCGCAAGGTAGGGCATGTCGAGGCGAGGTGTTTTCTTAAGCGGAATCGCATGAATAGGGGTAGTCAGCAGAATTCACGTCGTAGCAGAGGTGGTAATTATCACCGTGGAATGGATAGTAATCTGAATCGGAATGCTGCTACTTTCACTCCAAGATATAACAATGTGTCGGGAAACTAATGTCCAGTACTGCATGTGGCAGTGATGTAGGTACTGCTAATCCACAACTGTCTTTGTGTCCAGAAAATAATGTATATAATTGTGAAGGTGATTTTTATAACTACATACCTAATAATGTAAATTGTGACAATAGTAACTGTATAGATAATAGCACTCAGACTTGTGATATTGATTATCAGGTGATATGCTACGTGTTAAAAGTGAAGTCCTCTCTTCCACATTTGAACATACAGTGTGGAAAAGAAACTGTAACATGTCTGGTAGACACAGGATCGTCAATTTCCCTGATCTCGGATGATAAGTTTAGAGAAATTAAAGAACATATAACTTATAAGAACATTGCAAATAATGTAACCATCACAACAGTGAATTCAACCGTAAAATTCTTTAATTGTATAAAATTTACCTTCAAGATTAATAAACATTTTTTTAATCATGTGTTTTACACCATAAGTCTGGATGAAACTTCCTCTTTCGAAGGGATCATTGGGTATGACTTCATTAAAAAGTATAATTTAATTTTAGATATTTCAGGTAACTGTCTTAAGTATGATAAATATGTGCTTCCTCTTAACGGTAATGAATCTAGCAATCACAATAGTCATGTTGAAGTAAATAAGAATAAGAGTAAACGTAAGAAAAGGAAAAAGAAAATTAATGTTAGTAATAGACCTGAAAGTGTTAATGTAACTGTGGTAAATGATTCTAATAGCAATAGTAGAAATGATAAAAATTCCTGTAATGAGTATTCTGTATATTTGTTACAAAAATGTAAGATTCCTCCTAAAACATCTTGTTATGCAAGTGTAACTTGTGGTGAGTGTCCTGATGACACATGTTTTCTATTTGAACCAAAGGTTACCAAAGCTGATATTCACATAAGTGAGTCTGTTTTCAATAGTGACATTAAACATAATAAATGCAATAGTAAATTTTTCATTCCAATAGTAAATAATTCAAATCATCTGGTTCATTTAAACAAAGATATGTTAATTGGTACTTTGTCTGAGATTTCTGATATGCAGAGTGAGTGTAGTTCCCAATCCCCATGTAATAGTTGTGATAATAGTGAACAAGTAAATTTAATTCAAGCCTCTAAGGAAACTTTAAGTAAAAGAAAAGCTGAATTTTGTTTGAATGACTTTAATTTAAATCATCTACGTGTTGAGGAAAAACTTAAATTACAGAAACTTTTGGCCAATCATAATATAATTTTTTCAAAATCACTATCTACATTAGGTCATACTGATCTAGTAGAACCGCAAATTAATTTTCAATCTAATTTCCCAGTTAAAACTTTGCCATTCCCTGTTCCTCAGAGTCTTCAGAATGAAGCTCAAGAACAGCTTGCTCAATTACAAGAAGCGAATATAATAAAACGCAATATTTCTGCTTGGGCCTGTCCCATGATTTTAGTCAAAAAGAAGGATGATGGTTCAGGAAAACAAAAATTTCGGCTTGCCTTGGATTTAAGATTACTGAATCAGTTGATATTACCTTTCTCGTATCCTTTACCTAAGATTCAGACAATTATTGCTAATGTAGCGAAGTACAAATTTTTTTTCTACACTCGATTTGTCTAATGCGTATCACCAGATACATCTACCAAAAGAACTGCAGGATAAGTTATCGTTTACAACTCCCTGGGGTACTTACTGTTGTAAGCGCTTAGTGTTTGGTTTAAAAACTGCTGCATCCACTTTTCAATTCTTAATGGATATTTTAATAGAGGAAATTGGTGTTTCTGGATGTTTTGCTTATCAGGATGATATGATAGTTGGTGCTAATTCATTTAATGAGATGGTAGATAAACTCAATAGTATCTTTAATGTATTTAAAAAATACAATCTTACTCTTTCGGCTTCAAAATGTTTGTTCCATACCACTACCATCAATTATCTTGGTTTCAAAATTTCTGAGAATACGGTCCAGCCTATAACTTCTAATGTTTATAAAATTACTTTTTTTCCAACTCCCTCTAATCCTAAGCAGCTTAAAAGATTTATTGGTTTATGCTCCTTTTATAGGCATTTAATTAATGACTTTGCCAACCTAATTAATCCCCTCCTAAAATTAACGTCACCTAGAACTGCATTCATATGGACACCAAATCAGCAGTCTGCATTTAAAAAATTGCAAGACACCTTCTTTTCGAAACCTTTTGTTAAGCAGCCAAATTTCGACCTGCCTTTTATTCTAAACACTGATGCCTCCAAGGTAGCAATTGCTGCAACTCTTATGCAGGTGCATAATGGAGAAAGGTATCCTGTGGCTTATTTCAGTAAGGCTCTATCTAAAACCGAACAAAGGTATTCAGCCCTGAAATTAGAACTCATGGCAATTGTAAAAGGTATTTTAGCATTTAAATTCTATCTTTATAACAGGGAATTTGTAATTCTGTCAGACAGCAAGCTGTTAGAATTTTATAAACGCACAAAATCACCTGCAGATATAACAACTCGATGGCTCAATGAGCTGAGCGAGTACAGTTTTGTGTTTCAGCATATTCCTGGGAAAGAAAATGTCCTGGCTGACTATCTATCTAGGGAGAACTTCAACAGGAATAGCGAGTCACTCGACAACAATCCTTTACTTGTGGAAGAAAATGCTGTATTGCCCATTGAAATCATTAACAACGATGATGAGGAGTTCTGTCAACATGTGATGGCTCAAGGTGATAATTATAACAACAGTGGAGGTAGCTATGATCTTTCTGTGCATGATGATAATAACACTGACTCATATACTAATACTGATTTAAGTGATATAATAATTGATGACATGTATGCATGCAATAGTAGTGAAAATTGTGTAAATAATGATAATATTTTGAATAGTGATGTTAATATAAGCAATAGTAATGATACTGATATGCATATAAATTATAACTGCAATAATATGAGTGTAAATGTTAATGACAATGATGGTGTAAATGAAGTTTCTATTGCAACTCTACTAAAAGAACAGTTAAATGATAAGAAAATTAGTAAAATCTATAACGGTATTACTGAAAATCCAATTTCTATTGATGATAATAGTAAATATTTTATTCATCCTGAAACTAAATTATTAATGTTTTTGAAGGACAATAGTGAATGTATGAATGATGCGAAAATTATTGTTCCCCAAAGTTTAAAAGCTAAAATTTTAAGCATTGCACATTTTTCTCATTATGACAAATGACTTAATTATGACAAATGTTGGTATGCCATAAAAAGAAAAATTCACGTGATTTGATTTGATTTAATTTTTTTTTTGTGTAAAATATTGAGTGGAAGATGTGAAGTTTTTTTTTTTTTTTGCCCAAAAGTATTTCGGGTGTTCTTTAGATTTCGAGTCAGTTCAAAATAAGTAAAGGGGCTATTGTAAGGTAGGGTGGAGCGTGAGTTAAAATTTAAAGTTTGGCTTTCAGATAGATGCTTATACCTGAGAAAAGAGTCAGGATAACTAACTGCCGAGGAAGAAGCAAAAGCCGTGCCTATTGTGTTTGCTATTTCTGAAGGATCTGAGATGGTTTGACCATTGTGATTTCAGCATAAAAGCGGGTGTCCGGTATACACTCCCATTGCCTTCTTAGTTGGTTGGTTTGTTGGGGTTTTATGACGCAAGGTCCAAAAATCGGACATAAAGTGCCACACACAAGACACAGGCTGGAATATAATTTATATAAAAGAGCCCGACCCGAACCAACTACGCAGATTACATTCGAACACCTTTTCATAATAGAACACCTTTTAATAATAAAACACCTTTTCATAATAAAAAGACATAACACAGAGTAAAACTAGTATAAAAAAGGAGTAGAAATGCAGAGTAACGTTATAAAAATATATATAAGTGATAAAAAACAATGATATAAAAAAATTTATAAAATGATTTAAATGAAATGAATGGTTATATATAAAGATAAAAGAGAAAAAATTTTAACAATAAAATCACTCAGAAGAGCAAATACTTTTTATAAAATTTGTAGAAAACAAAAAAGCAAAGAGAGAAGGATAGGATGGGTGCACCAGCAGATCGGACATATTGGGTGAATTACAACCGAAAAACCTATTATATTGAGACTGCAGACTTGGGCAAAACGTCAAGATATGTGACACTGTAAGCGGAGACTTACAGTGTTCACAGAGAGGGGCATCCTCACCCATCAGCAAATGCCGATGTGTCAAAAGAGTATGCCCAACTCGCAAACGTGTAAGTACGACGTCTGAACGGCGCAGTCGAGCAGATGGCCAAGAGCCAATATGTAGCTTTATTTGTCGTAACTTATTCCGAGATTCCAGGTTCCAATCTAACTGTCAATCATGCCAAACAAGCTTCTTGACAGCGGACATCAGATCGGTGATAGGAATTGGCTGAAACTGACGATGCACGGCACCTTTAGCCACAGCATCTGTTTGCTCGTTATCCGTTATGCCGACATGACCCAGCACCCAGCAGAACAAGACACTGAAACCACGACGACAGAGGCGACGATGCAGATCAACCACGGGAGATAAAAGAGAAACGGAGTGGGAAACTTCACCATTCTCCAAGGTCTCTAACACGCTGATGGAATCCACATACACGATGAAACGTCTACATCTTTGACGGGAGATAAACTTCAATGCCTCGTGTACAGCGACAAACTGCTGAAAAAAACAGAAAGACAGTCGGGAAGTGAGAAGCTCCTAACGTCTCTGCCACAGACGTAGGCACAACCAAGATGGTCTCCTATTTTGAGCCGTCGGTATAAACAGCAACATATTCAGGGTAACTTCCGAGGTGTGACGCAAAAAGCTGGCGAAACAGGACAGGATCTGTATTTGACTTTACGAAACCCTGGAAAGGGCGCAACTATGAAACCTTGTGATTACGCCAAGGTGCAAAGGGTAAAGTCGGTCGCAGCATGACATCCACATCACAGAGAAACGTCGAATACAGGAACGTCCTCATGAGAAGTCCGAAAGGTGGTATACAAGATGGCCGATTTTCGAAAAGTCGGTCAAACTGACTGTCAAGAAGAACAGAATGGAGTGGGTGAGCAGGATGCGAAAATACAGTTGAAGTGACAATTGCTTGCGAACAGATGGTAAAGAAGGCTCGCCACAGATGACATTTAAGCTCTGAATAAGCGATATTCTGAAAGCAGCAGAACAGATTCGGAGGGCGAAGTGATGGATGGTGTCAAGTTTCCGCAACACAGAAGAGCGAGCGGAACCGTATACAGCACAACCATAATCCAGTTCCGATCGGATGACCGCGCGATAAACTCGGAGCATAGTACACCGATCGGCTCCCCAGGACGTGTTGGACAGAACTTTCAGTAAGTTAAGGGCTTGATAAAACTTCCGCCGTAAATGAATTACGTGCCGAAGGAAAGTTAGTTTTCTATCCAACAAAACACCTAAGAAGCGAACAACGTCCACGACGGTGATAGCTGAATCGCCGAGATACATCTGCGGGTCAGGATGCAAACCTCTTCGTTTACAAAAATGTACGCAAGAGGTTTTTTCCGCCGAAAACGCAAAACCGTTCTCCGAACACCATGTCATCATGCGAGAGATTGCAATTGACGTTCAATGTAACGCATATCCTTGCTTTGGCAGGAAATCTCCGAGTCATCCACATATAAGTTGCCATGAACAGGGGGTGGTAAGCACTGTAATATACTATTTATTTTTAGGGAAAAGGTGTCACACCAAGGACACTTCCCTGTGGAACTCCTTCCTGTATGTAAACATCGGAAAGTGTGGTACCAATGCGATCTTGAAATTCTCTTAGAGACAGAAAATCCGCAATGAAAATAGGCAAGTGGCCTCGAAAGTTGTTATTATATAGGTCACGAAGGATGCCATATCGCCATGTCCTATCATATGCCTTTTCGATGTCGAAGAAAGCTGACACAAGGTGGTTTCTTCTGACAAAGGCATTGCGAGCAACGGATTCTAAGGTTGGTTGTTTGGGGTTTAATGGTACAAGGGTCCAGAGAGGTAGGTTGGTTGGTTGTTTGGGGTTTAATGGTGCAAGGTCCAGAGAGGACATGCTGCGCCAAACACATGGTAAAACCCGAAAATCATTACACAAATCAGCATTTTAAATAGTAAAAACCAGTGAAAGCCAAAAAGGTAACAGTAATATAATTTATAACAGAGATAGATAAAAGGTGATAGAAAAAATGATAGGATAGGTGATAAAACGATTTAAAAACAATGGTTAAAAGGGTGATAAGAGCATTGAAGGTAAAAGCACTGATATTTAGGCGGTGATAAAACCGGTAAAAAAAATAGCAAATATTAACGACAGTCTCACATACAGGTGATTATTACAGATATATATTACAGGTTAAAAAAATGTCATGTAATTCAGATACTAAAGCCTGTCATAATACAGGCAAAAAAAAGTCATAAAAGGAGAAGATAACAGTAATATAAAACAATACAGTTTAAATATGGTAAGAGCAATAAAATACAAAACTGAGAAAAAAAGGCAAGAGTGATTCTAAAGAAGAAAAAAAAATCAAAATTCTGGACAGGGAAATCCCCATCCAGGTTAGAGTAAAGAACTAGAAAAGGACAAAACAAAAGAAGGAGAGACCGAGTGACCTCTCCTTTCAGGTTGAGAGACAACAGATGAGATGTCCTTACATTCTGTCTCAACGGTATCAGAGATACCGGAAGTATATAATTCTAGCACGTCGGGATAACAGTCTTGAATATCTGTTTTCTTTAAATACTTCGGATCTTTTAGTTTGTTTGGTATAACAGGTTTATTGGGTTGTTCAAAAACTATTTTGGATGGCTTATATTTTTTTGGGTATTTTACAGGTGGAAGAGCACGACTTGTTCTATTTCTGTTGGGTTCTATTTGAAGATATTGAGAAGTTGCAGATGATTTGTTTTTACTCAATGAGGTGGTAGACTGTTTTGAATTAGAATTTAGAGACATTTTATTTTCTTGAGAGACTGATTTGCCACCTGCAGGAAGTGCACTGTTTAAGTTTGGTGGATTGTTTTGTAAAGAAGAGCTGGGTCGAGTTGACTTCTGCTGAGGTTTTGTTTCAGTTGACTGACAAGACGCGGATTTCGACTTTGCTGGGAGGGTGTCAGTTTGTACACCAACTGATATCATATTTTTAGGACTTGCTACTGCTGCATACGAAAGACCTACAGTCGGAGTTCTGGTGTCAATTAACCGCCGGGCTTCCGGATAAGAGATTTTGTTAATAGTCTTAACTGTCTGAATTTCTTTTTCCCTTGCCCATTTCAAACATATCCTAGAAAACGCTGGGTGATTGCCATTACAATTGATGACACCGAGCATTTTAATGATTTTGCAACGTCCTTTGACTAGGGGGATTTTCTTTTAACATTAAACAACGTACCTTTGCAATAGTCGAAGATGTCCGTTTTTTCCTTGGATACTTGTTTGGAATTTTTGTCCCACTTGAGGCTCCAATTTGACTTTTTTCCCTTTATTGTTCACGATATTACCTATCGACGCTTTAGATATCACAAAACCATGACTCTCACATCGTTTTTGGATAACGGAGTATGCATATTTCTCTTCGGAAAGAGCATAAATGTAGCCTTCGAACCACTGCTTTGTAAAAAACGCCATTTTGAATAAAAACAAAACTTTCAAGCCGCAGACGATAATTTTGACTTTTAAAAACATACTACAATTGCAATTATTTCTTTTGCAGCAAACGATTTTTTTATTACCGCTTACCAAAATCGTCTAAAAAATGTGCGAACAGCCTCTGTAGAATGGAAAAAAGTTTCAAAATAATATTGTTATGAAAATACATTACTTTTAATTATTATACAAATTCTAGTAGAGTTATGGATTTATTTAATTTTTTATTGTGTTTTAGAGCTCATTTACTAGGTAATACTTATGACACAAATGGTAACACTCATGACATAAATGGTAACACTTTGATAAAAAGAGAGAAAAGCATGTTATGCTTTTTCAAATACATCAATTGAAATGGGAAATGGTAATAAACTCGGTTGAATTTCATTACAAGTTTGGGGTTAGGCAAAATACGTATGATCTGATCAAATTCTACATATGAAATGTCCTCCTCCATTAATCGAAACAATTTGCCATTTTCACCAGTTAATCTAAAAAAAGCAACCTTAAGCTCTCCATCCACAGCATCATACTCTTCGCAAACTCCAACATATTGGTAATGTCCTTTATTTGGGTTATCCCTAAAAATTTTAATTAGCACATAAGCACCAGGTTGAAGCTTAGATACACAGCCACTAGCTCCTGGGTTGTTAAGATCAATGGAAGATATTGAAGTGTCATCATCACCATTGCTGTAAATTGGTGATCTTTTATGTTTTACTACTCCTTTGAGAACAATCTTTTTAAAAGATTGAAAACACTTGCAAAACTTTCCTAATGTCCATTTGTTTTTCATGCAGAAACATGACACATCACGGTAAAAAAATTCTTCTGAATTTGTAGTTAATAATTGGTGAATGGAATGAGTACCTTTGACTGTCATGAGATTGGATGGTATTAGCTGAAAATAATTATCAACTTTGTCTTGAGGTATAAAAAATAGTTTCACTTTTAATCCTTGAGTTTGTAACACATGGAACAATGTTTCAGCATCAGGTATGTCAGTACCATGTGCTACAATTTGATCTGCTGTTCGCTTTAATGTTGCCCCAATGCCATCAGCAGCTACTTTGCCATGACCAGATTCAAAGAAAGACCACGTCACTGCTTTAAATTCAAAATCAAAGACCTTTCTAGTAAAAAGATAGTTTTTTTTTCTGTACTGGGTAGAAGGTCCATCAGAAAAGAAATGAAGAACTTGTATATTTGGATAATCCTTTCTTAATAAATCCAAGACAGGTTTGACATGAGCCCAGATTCCAGGTGGACCATGTTCATTGCTTGGGCAAATTGATGAGAAAGAGAGAGGACTTTTATGCTTCATATATAACACTCCTGTATGAATAGTCACCTGATGTTGTGAAGCTCCAAAGTGGTAACTCTGGATCTCCTCATGCAGTTTGCAATTATAATTTTCTGAAAAGTCGATAATTATTGCAGCCTCAGTATCAGATAACTGTTCTTTGCATTACTTAAAAGACTTGTCTTATTTTATAAGAATGGGGTTTGAATGCTTTCATCTGACTCTGGAAGGAATTATTCAATTCGTTAACAGTTCCATGAAGTGTTACAACTTTTTGCACATTCACACAAAACAATGACTTTTTTCCATCCTTTATTTTATATCTTTCCTGTTTTACTTTGCTCCATTTTTTCCAGGTACTACTGTTCAGATCTTCAACTGATACTGGGATTGTATTGTGAATACAATTCTTACATATACTAAACATGCAGTTAAAGTTGTTTTTATCACAAGCTAAGAATGATGTCAATACATGCAGGTTTCCAGTAGGCAGAACTTTCAGATGGCGTAGCTTGCAAGCCATGAACTATAAATTTGCATGTTGTACACACCTACAAGTGTCTCTGTCATCATCAGTTGGCTTCAGAACATAAAATGGTCTGCATTTTGTAAACAAAGTGTATGACACAGGTTCAGAAGTTATTTTTTCATCACAGAATTTTTTATACAACACTTTTATGGAATCTAACAAAAACCTCTTTTGCATCTTTAATTTATTTTTGGTTTGAGTTCCTTCTTTCCTGCAGTAGCATGACTTACATCATCACGTAAAAAAAACTGTACTATTTTCTCATATTTTTCTTTGATTTCTTTAGCTTTTAGCACAGTAATACTTTTTTATATTTTAATCCAATTGTGTGAGGTGCTTTACTTTGCATTTTATATTTCTGGCATAACTTTGAGGACATAATTCTCACAATCATTCTCTTATCACTAGCATTAGATAGTCTTGCATAGGTTGTTTTCAAATTTGATACCAAAACATCCTGAAATACTAACTTTTTTGCAACTTCATGTTTCATGATAACTTTACTTATTCTAAAATTTTCCAGCAATTTTTTTGTTTTTGATCTAGGAGTTTCAACTATAGAACTTTACCTTGCGACTTCCCTTGCATACCTTTTTCTGTATTAATCAATTTTTTTTTGTTTTTTCATCTAATAACTTCTGCAACTCCTGTATTTTTTCTTTCATTTTTTTATTTTCTCTTACTGTTTTAGATCTATTCTTTAAGATACATTTTCTACCTTGCACCTTCTGCCTGCTTTTTAGTTGTGCAGAAACTGGTATACTTTCTGGTTGTGCAGAAACTGGTGTGCTTTCTAATTGTAAGGGAGACTCAAAACTAGCTTTCAAAGCTTTTTTTCTCTGGAAGTTGCAGCAGAAATCCACCATCCTCTCTTTACCTGCCTGTGTTCACGGCTAGTCATTTCACTAACTTTCTTTCTCTTTGCATTTCGTAATTTGTGCTTTTTTTTGTATAAAGCTTCTCTCTGCACATCTTAGTCTCTTTTCTCTGTATCTTTTTTGCTTTTCTGCTATTGATAATGCCTTTTTATATTTTTTACATGTTGGCATCTTAGAAAAAAAAATTATTTTCAGTCCTCAAGAAATAAAAATGTTAAAATACACTGCTGGCCACCCAAATTGCAACACCAAGAAAGACAAGAGATATCACAACAAAATTTATTTTGTAGATAACATGTTGACCAAGTATCAAATGATTAAATTTATAGACTTCTGTGAAGTGTGGTTCCTGCCAAAATCAGTAGCCAGAGTAGCCGCCATTGTTGGAGATCACCGCTGCCACACGCCTCGGCATTGATTCAAAGAGACTTTGGATGAGTTCTTGGGGTACAGCAGACCAAGCAGATTCCACACGTTGCCAAAGTTGATCTGCTGTGGCAGCTGGGGATGGAATCTGGGTCAATCGTAGAGCAACCATGGACCACATGTTTTCTATCGGCGAAAGATCCGGAGAGAGAGGCGGCCAGGGAAGCAATTCAATCTGGCGATTGACGAAGAACCGTTGGACAATGCGTGCCACGTGTGGTCGCGCATTATCCTGTTGAAATATGGCTGTGGGCAAGCCCTGAAGGTAAGGAAGGACAACTGACTCCAACACCTCGGAGATGTAGCGCTGGCTGTTTAAAGTACCGGCAATGCGTACTAGAGGTGTGCGAGAGTGATATCCAATACCGCCCCATACCATAATACCCGGTGCAGGACCAGTGTGGCGGTGCATAACGTAGCTGTTCAGCATCCTGTCTTCACGGTGTCTCCAGACTCGAATGCGACCATCGTGGTGTTGCAGACAGAAGCGTGACTCGTCAGTAAAGACAATTTCATTCCATTCTGCCGTCCACATCCTTCTGTCATCGCACCATTGGCGGCGGAGACGTCTGTGGTTCTGCGTCAAGGGTAGACAAAGCAATGGACGTCTTGCGGACAGACCACTCTGCTGTAAACGGCGTCGAATGGTACGCGCAGACACTGGATGATGCGTTACAGACTGCATGTGCTGTGCTATGGTTCGTGATGTGACTGAGCGATCCGTCACTGCCATGCGCACAATTTGCCTGTTATCACGTGAAGTGGTGCGCTGAGGTGGATGCGATCGAACACGCCGGTCCGTCGCACCCTCCTGCATCCAACGATCACATATCCGCATTACAGTTGTTTTGTTTCGTCTGTTATCGAAAAGGCGGGAGCAGTTAAAAATGATTCTGCTTCCAAGTGCTACAGTGGAGAAAGTCCTTCGTCATAAAATGCTATGTAAAAAAAGGTTCTTCGAGACTTGAGTAAAAATTCGCAAGTTTCTTAAAAAAACGTTTATTTAGATGTCATGTTTTGACAAATTAAAAACTAACATTTATCACATAAGTTGCATTACGGAAAATTTCTTACTTCGTAATACCCGCACTGCTTTGCCTCGAGAACAATTAGCGGCTATTAAAAAAACTTTAGGAAAAGGGTAAAATTTACTTTAGGTTGAAAGCGACATCCTCTTTTCCCAGTCTGCTAAACTTCTATCGCTAAAAACACCGTCATTCTCGCGGGCTAAAAAAAACACTGCGTCGCGGCTGGCGAACGAGCTGAAAAACGCGCCTTGTCGCTCCCTCTCACTCTCACTGTCACTGATCGTACTCACATGGGCCGAGTAAATATACTCTTGCTGTTTTGCATAATCGCCTGCGGGTGCCGTTGCCACACCGATTTCTGATATCTTGAAATGAAATCCTTGGCCACACCCCCCCATGCGGTTGCGTCAAATGGCGTCGACCAATCGGCAAATATTACATCGTTTGGAGCGAACCTAAATCTCTCAACTCTGCCGATGGAACGTGCGTTTGCAACTTAAAATAAAACAAATATTTAGGACGCCATTTGCATCCTGCTTAAGCTTTTTTTTCTTTAAAAAAAACCGTAAAAAAGAAAAGTATGTGAGTATTCATCCAACATCGTCCAACACGACTACCGATTTCCCTGAAAGATAATCCACAATCTCGGTAGGCCACTATCCTTCCTCTGTCGAACTCGGATACTTGATCAAAAGATGATCGCTGTTTTCGACGAGGCATAATTGATCGTTCTTTTGAAAAACCACAAGAAAAACACAATTGCCGAACTTGAAATCGTCTAAATCTCCAAGCCTTAAATAGCGCTTTGAAGTGACGCCACAGGCGCGCGTGATGTGCGTCTGCGCTGAAATTCTAATCATTTGCATATCTCACCTCCACTAATGCATGTTGTAAATTTCATGTTATTTGCATGTTTCCTTCAGCGTGTTGCATTTACAGTGGCCAGCAGTGTAACAAAGATGATGCGTGTATATATATATATATATATGTATATAGATATAGTTTACCAATCAAACATATTTAAAAAAATATTCTTAATTTGTTACTTTTGGTTTAGGGCAAATATGGAACAGAATTCCATTAAAATTTATTTAACAGAATTTCATCATGAGTGTTACTTTCTATGGGTAACACTCATGACAAAATTATACTATATTAACTTTATTCCATAGTAATAGTCAATATAGAAGTAACTTGTTAGGCTTAATAAATAACTAATTCATGTTCTCATTACATATTAAAATTAAACCCATGTTATCTGATAATTAGTTATAAAAAGTAAGGTAACACTCATGATGATTAATAAAAATACTCACCTTTCTTGGCACTGTATTTCCCAGTATTTCTTAAATCAATCAACAAAATCCACCAGAAGCACATGTACTGTGTTGCACTAGTTTAGGGAAGTAGTAAAAAAAACCAAAAATCTTGTAAATGGTGTTGCCATCTATTTTTAAATAATTAAAACTAAAAAAAAGTAACACTCATGACACAGTTCTAGGACAGGTCTTTATAACTCAATATTGATACTTAATATGTTTTTTGTTTTTTAAATATCAACATATGCTAGATAATTCCATGTAGCATATGTAACATTTATTTGTTTGTATGAATAATGTAGATTAGTTTTTGAAACATCAAATTATGAATGAGTGAATGGTCTTCGGACAGCTAAAAAATCCAGTTTTCATGTCAATCTTTCCCTTTTTTTTGTGTTACAATCCCTAAAATGTTTAAAATTTTTAACAGTCATGTAGAAAATAGCTCAATAAACAAGAATACAAATGTATTTTCTGTTTGAATAAATATAAAAAATAATTAACAAATCTAAAATAGCCCAGACAATGAATTGGCAAATTTTTTGAAAATGACCCAAGTATGAATTTTTTAAAGATTTTTTAAAGCATTTTTGCTTTTAAAGAATTTGCAATTTGAAAATGTCAGGTTTTTGGAGAATCACCCATATATATATATACAGTGGAATCTCTATCTATCGTTTTCGATGGGACTGACTGAACTAAACGATGGATGAGGGAAAACGATAGATGCGGGAACATACAAAAATCTATCAACATACCTTAAAGTTTGATATCCCTAAAATATATTTACTCACACAGATAAATGCTTACATACCTGTAGTGTAATTGAAGATAAAATTACAAAGTTGTACTGAAATCCAAGATAATAATATAAAAAAAAATACACGTAGATACACAGGAATTTTGATTAAAATAAAAGTCTTCGTTTGTTTTTTGACAGTTTTCTCTCCCCAAGTAAACAATATATTTTCTGTGTTGCAAATTGCATTCTTTTCGGTATCAGTTATTGTGTGAGAGTATAAAAAAGCGGTAGCCATGAATCGTTTGTAACTAGAACCATTTCATTGCACTGGATGGGATCCGACATAAGGCCACCAGGAAGTTTTGCCTTCCGAGTGAAACCCTCATCGGCCATTGTAGACTGCAGCAATCAGAAACATCTCACACCCTAGACCAAACACCAGGGTGCCTCCATCCCAAGGCCAAAAAAAAAAGGCAGAGGGCAGCAGGAACCGCTCAGGTCGGCTGACTGTGAGCCATTGCTGTTAAGAACAGAAATGTTGAATTGTCGAAGAATTTGGAATGAGTTGCCGAAAACAGGATACTCCAGGGACTAAAGAATTAAGGAACACCAACGACGAACAAATAATGGGAGTGGCACGATAAAGCAAAACCAGGTTAAACAAGAGAGAACAAAATTACGAGAGTGTGCATCTCAAATGTTCTGCTCACTGTTTAATTAGAGCGTCATTCTAGCTCAATCCAGACATTTATATTTCAGGTTCAGTTATTATGAAAAAACGATCGATCCTATAAATTAATATAAAACTGCGATATTCTGAACGAATATTGAAGGAAAAAGATTGATCGAGGAACGATCCATGTGGTCTGTTTTTGCTTGTTTTCAATGGAATTCATTCGGGACTGAGTGAAATAAACTATACCTATGGGGAAACTGATCGATCAAGATTCCACTGTATATATATATATTTATATACAGTGGCTCCTAAAGGTGTTCATACACTTACGATTATCAATGAAATAGGAGTCTATCCATTAATTAAAATGAATATTTCAGAATGGGTATTTAATAATCAGATCTATAATCTATTCTTAACAAAACTACATGAAATATTTTGAAAACATAGTAAAACTTTATTTTTAAGAAACCAGTAATCAAAAAGTAACAAACTTTCTCACAAAAGTCATTGTATACCGAAATATTTTCGGATAAATTCATAATTAAAAATATCGTCTGGCACCGTATCTTTATTTTTGAATAGTGGTGGCATTTAAAATATGGTTTGGCTTTAATATTTGCTTACCTACTCCATAATATTCTATTTATTATTTAAAAATGGCTTGTAATCGTTAAGAAAAAACTAACAGTATTCAAAAATTGATTATTTTTCTTCATAGTAGTCGTAAATCAGTTCAGAATATTGCTAAATTACTTAATGTATCCCATTGTACTGTGCAGCGTGTGATAAAACACTTTAAAGAAGAAAATCAGATCGAAAACAAGGTAAGAAAAGGTCGTCCAGCAAAATAAAACATGATCAGAGATTTATAATTACAAAAATTTGTGAAAAATCCCCGTTTGAGAGCTGTAAAAGTTTCTGCAGAATTTAATGAAACATTTTCTACTTCAATTTCACATGAAACTGTTCAACGAGTTCTCAGAGCAGCTGGATTACATGGGCGTTCTGCCCATAAAAATTTTTTGTGAATGAGAAAAACAGAAAGCTTAGGCTTTCCTTCGCACTATCAATGATAAATAAGCCCCAAACATATTGGAATAATGTCTTATATGCCGATGAAAGCAAGTTTAACATTTTTGTTTCTGATGGGCATATGGAGAAGAAAAAATGACGAACTTAATCCCAAGAACTTAGTAGGAACAATTGAGCATGGCAGTGGAGGTGTCCTTGTGTGGGGGTGCATGTCAGCATCAGGACTAGGTAATTTGGTATTTATTGATGGCATAATGTATCATGCTGTTTATATAAATATTTTAAGAGACAATTTAAAATTATCAGCCCAAAATTTGGGTATTAGAAACAACTTTGTTTTTTTTATCAAGATAACGATCCTAAGCACACTGATCTTAACGTTCACATCTGGTGTGTCTATAATTGTCCACAAGTTTTGAAAACACCACCTCAATCGCCAGATTTAAACCCAGTAGAACATATTTGGA
The DNA here is from genome assembly GCA_907164885.2 of Dolomedes plantarius. Taxonomy (NCBI): domain Eukaryota; kingdom Metazoa; phylum Arthropoda; class Arachnida; order Araneae; family Dolomedidae; genus Dolomedes; species Dolomedes plantarius. The sequence goes on from OU015499.1 coordinate 13,552,131, forward strand.
GAGAACTGGAGGTTCGAGTACAAAAACACGATATTCACACAAAAAGCGAACTAAAAACAATTATGATGGAAGAATGGATGAACATTGATGCAGAAATTACAAAAGAACTAGTGCAATCTATTCCCAGACATTTAAAAGCTGTTATGGATGCTAAAGGATATCCTACAAAATATTAATTTAATGAAATATTAAGATTATTTACTAATATGTAGAGATTTTTTACAAGTGTACGATGACTTTTCTGAGAGTTTTTCTTACATTCTGAATACTGGTTTCTTAAAAACAAAGTTTTACTACGTTTTAAAAATATTTCATGCAGTTTTGTTAGGAATAGATTATAGATCTTATTATTAAATACTTATTCTGAAATATTCATTTTAATCAATGGATAGACCCTTATTTCATTGAAAATCATAAGTGTACGAACACTTTTGGGAGCCACTGTATGTATGTATGTATATATATATATATATATATATATATATATATATGCATAACTATGCTATGTATAAATATATTAAGCTAAAATAAAACATATAAACTAAAGAAAATCACATTAAAAAATCATACAAATTACTCGTGTGCAAAAAAATTCTTGCAAAAAATTTGAGCAATCTATTTCAATTTAATGTAAATATTATATATTAATATAGTAAGCTATTTATATATGCTATGTATAAATATATTTAGCTTAAATAAAGTATAAAAACTATAAAAATGAGATTAGAAAATTGTATAGTTACCAAGCATGTGTAACATAATAATAATCCAATATATAAAAATAATCCAATTGCAATCAAGCAGCGAATACAGAAGAAAAAAATTTGTGCACTGACTTTTGACCTTCTGAACCAGCTAGCTTACTATTACAGCAACCCTTGTGAATTAGCTCATCAAGGCAGGTTTTCCGAGCCAAGAGAATGAGCTGCACCACAAGTATTCACACAAAATCATCTTGGCAAGCAACCGGGATAAGGAATCTTAGCCAAATTGTTTCCTTACTCTCACTTTACAATTTAATTGGCGACACAATGTAAGTACTAGTCAATAAACTTCAAAATTTTTCTTGTACATGACTTTTGCTAATCTATATATATAAAACTGTCCGTAACTGACTGACATATAACGCACAGACCAAACCGCTGGACCGAAAAAGCTGAAATTTTGCATGGCAATTCTTCTTATAGTGTTAAATTAAATTTTTAAGCTGTTTTTGTATTATTTTGTTTAAGTTTGCATTTAAAATAATAATTTGAGGGTTATAAAATTTATATCACAAGAAAGATCACAAAAAATTCCTTTAAAATGATATCTTTTTTGAATCTTTACCTCCATTTACTGAATTTTAAAAGATTAATTTTTAGAATTTAATTTATTAAATGCTGATCACGTGGTTTTTCTTTTTGTAATATTTGAAACTAATTTTTCATCACTTGCATAACAAAATAAACTGACAACAACAAAAAAAAATTCTTGCTAATGCGGCAGACGATTGGACATTATCCAAAAACCTATTAAAATGCAGTAAAAGAAATGTTCCCCAAACTGTACTATATTAATTGTACTATATTCTTGGTATAATTTATGAATATTAAATAATATGCAGTAACAGCTTCTGTACATTCATATACAGCATACACATCCATTAACTGGAATATTCATGTCAAGTACAAAGTTTGAAATTTGACCAAAATGTCATTTTTCAAAGCTGCATCATAGAAAATCAGCATATGACATATCTTAGAAGATTTTTGTGAAATGCCACAAAATTATACTCAATAAGGAACTTCTCATTTTTAAAAAAATTTCTTTCCGATAAGAAATTATTTCCTAAACTATACACAACTTTTTAGTATTAGAATACATTAGTTTATTTTCACATTGAGGTCAGTATGAAGCGAACATAGTTCAAATTAAAACAATTCTTAATTTCGTAAAAGTATGAACTGAGGGTATGGAAGATTAACAGCGCGAATATTTAGGTTTTGTTCAAACAAGTAACATAAAGTGTCTTTTACTTAGAATAGCTCCTTAATCGGTTTGTAAGAACCAACCATCTATCAGCTTATCTGACAATATTTGTTACGAAAGTAACTTTCAAAATTTCATTTTAAAATCTAATGGTAACTCAATATTATTTACGACTATTTTCAAAATAATAGTAATTTCTTTGGTGTTCAATACTAGTCTTTATATTTTAAGTTCGTAAAGTGAGAGTCGGCTAAACACGTTAAATTATAAACTACTGATAGTTTCCCAATTGGTTAGCCATTTCCATTGCAACGAAAAGTGATAAACAAAAGCACATTACACGTTAACAACACATCATTCACCTATGTTCATACCTTCGTCATCTTCTTCTAAATCTAACAAGCTTAATAACTAAAAATTGTAGCATAACCTTTCCAAAAACAAGATTTGAACTATTCAGATATGTCCAGAATTTTAGCTCATACGAGATAAACTTTAATTTCAATACTTTAACCTTAGTCCATCGTAGTCGTAAATATTTGAAGCATGGAAAATCACGTTTTGTAGTATGCAGTACGCATGAAGCTACAGGAGGAGCGTAAGCTTCAATGGGAATTCCTCGAAAAATGGACGGATTATGGTCGCTCACCGGCAGATGGCGCGATGGTTCTACTGGTTCGCATTTTTCATTGAGTTATATGGACACGTGTTTTAAAAAATTGTTTTACAAATTTTTTAATTTATTCTGTGCGCAGATAAGCCAACATGTTTTGCACCTGGTTGTTCCAGTGGCTATCGATTAGACATAAAAAGGAACAAAGAAACTGGACAGAGAAATCCTAGTTTGTTTTCTGCTCCTAAGGTAAAAGCATTATTAAAGGGAGTGGTCACTTTTACGTACCTTTAAAAGTATCATTTTTAGACCATGTTCGATTGCATGTACTACTCATGATTTTTGCTTGATTTACATGAAATCTTTTGAGTAACTGCCTAGAATAATGTTTATTATATATGCAATATTTTAAGGAAATTAAAAAAATAAAATTATTTTTTATGCATAAAAAGTGAATATTTTTTTAAATAGAACATTTTGCAGTCAACTACTGTGCGCCTTCTTTCAATATAAATTATTAAGGTACAGTAATAATTGTTTACTATATGTGACTACAGTATTTCAGGCAACAATATGCACCAACAATATTATAAAATATATTTTAAAAAATTAGTACATGCTATTAGAAATTTCAAAAATGACTAAGTAAAAGCTTGTAAAAAATTCTTTAAAAAATTTAAAATATGTTAAGGTTCAAAAATGTTGGTGTATTTTGTTATCTGAAGTATTGTAATCACATACAGTTAACAATTATTACTGTACGTTTATAATTTATTTTGACAGAATGCGCACAGTAGTTGACTGCAAAATGTTCGATTTTAAAAAAATATTCACTTTTTATGCATAAAAATAATTTTATTTTTTTAATTACCTTGAAATATTGCATATATAATAAACAGTATTATAGGCAATTATTCAAGAAATTTCGTGTAAATAAAGCAAAAAACATGAGTAGTACATACAATCGAACATAGGTCTAAAAATGATACTTTTAAAGGTACGTAAAAGTGACCACTCCCCTTAATGTTTTGTTTTAATATAAGCTGTATAATAGTGAGAGAAAAATACAGCTGCTGTGTTTTAAGCGTACACAAAGTTAAGACAGCTTAAATTATGCCGGAAATAAGCATATTTTATTTTTTCAATCATCCTTATATTTCAGAAAAAAAGATTCCTTAATTATTCAATTATTGCAAACTTCTGAACTAATTTATTCTGGAACTAATACAAAATTATTCTGAAAATGTTTATATAATGAAGTATGACTCTTCATGTGTCAGATGTTTGTCAACTCATGTTTGGACATTGCATACTCTGTAGCTGCAGCTAGTGTGTGCTTTTATATGTAAGTAGCTCGCTCTAGAAAATAATGGATCATTATTTACTCATTTCCTTTAAGGAGGGAGATCACCTTAAACCCTTCAAAACACTCAATTGTTTATTATGATTTAATTTTGAAGAATGGAATATAAGGAAACTTATGAAAAAAATTTAAGTCGATACTACAATTAGAACCGATTTTATGGTGAAATGTATAAAACTAATAGTAAAGGTACAGTAACCACCGCTTATAGTGATTAGTGGTTATAAGAATCAACCGTTTATAAGAATCAATATCGCGAAAACAAAAACAAATGTATTATTTCCATGTTAAAATTTTCGCTTTAAAGTATCAATCCACAGGTTTTGAGAATCAGTTTACACTCTTTGCTTTCCTTTCATTTTTCCAAAAAAGCTACTTAAACCCTCAAAAGGCACGAAGTTCTTTCTTTAAAAAAAAAAATTGATAAGATGGGATGGAATATAGTCGTAAAATTCATCTCTTTCTTTGTTAGACATAACATAATAGTTTCCCCTTAAACGCTTTAGCACACCACTGTCCTATTAGCTTGATCCGGGGGCATCTTTACCCATCCGGGTCGCATATTTTGAAAGACTCGCGATTTAAGCACTCGCTTGGCGGCTTGGCGTCTACAGACAGGAGCGATTAGTTTAAGGAAGCGAGGATTTCAGATTGCCTGACTGCGCATGCGTGTCAACTTAGCATTTCTCGCGTTAAGTTTGCACTTGGAGAATGTTTGCAATAGCTGGCAACTTATCGCTTATACATAAAATGGTTAATACTTCGAAAGTTGAAATGATATTTTAAAGTCAAGTAAACAATTGAAGTTGTTCTATAAAATATTTTTATTTATAGTTTTTAATTTGCCTTTCAGTTCTAATAATTGAAATACTAGATTATAAAGAATCAAATTATGACACTAAACATTTACTTATAAGGAGATAATAACCAGATAGGGTTTATTTATGTTTTATATGAGCTATACATATCTTTTTTTTCATATTTATTTAATATTTTCTTGTGTTTCAAACATCTGTATAATACTTTTAACATCTAATGTTTTATAAATTTAATTTTCTCCACATATCTTGTATATTAGATTTTCATTATTTAGCAATATTGATACTATACTGTTATAATTTTCCCCCATGAGAGAAGCTTAAAGAATGTTTGCATTAACATTTTTAAAAACGCTTTTTACATACTTTCAAACATTCCCTCATACCATTCGTTACTTTCTTGAATGCTTGTTACATAGAATATTAATACATTAATTTTAATGAACCTTTTACTTGTTCAGGTTCCATTATGAAATTTCTTTAGTTGATGCTTTCTTTATTTGACTGATGAGAACTTTTTATAAGTAGAATATGAATTGAAAATCGCAAATTCTTTTCTGCCCTTTATACAGTATACAGGATTAAAACGTAATTTTTTTAAAATGAACTATGATTTAAAATTTAACATATACTAAGCAACAATCAATTACTTATGAATAGAATACGTAAAAAAGTTTAAAAAGGCTGCTGAATCACATGCAAAATACAGAATGTTATTTTCAGTTTTATAATATTCATTAAATTCTAAAAATAACCAATAATTCATTTGTTAGAACAAATAATTTTTTTTTTCTCATTAATCCTATTTTCTTGCGGCCCACAGCAGCTATCCATAAAGTTATATGGCCCTCATCAAATTTCCAGTTGTGCAGGCCTGCTCTAAACAGTAATATTATAAAGTTATATTTCCCACTAGTTGAGTGTTTCGCTACGGAGTTCATTCAAATTAAATACAACAGTCAATGTATACAATTAATGCCAAACAATATATATATATTTATAATAAATAAAATGGTCTATCTATGCAATTAATGCCATATATATATATATATATATATATATATATATATATATATATATATATATATATATATATATATATATATATATATATATATAAATCGTAACGGATATTTTTATAGACAAAATAATGTAAAGGAAAATATTCAAATTAAATACAACGGTCAATGTATGCAATTATTTGCAAGATATATGAATAATTTCAAAGGGAAAATATGAGAGTGTTTAAGTAAAAAGTAACATGCTCCAATAGGTATTTAAGTTTATTTGTTAAAATCTACTAGCCAAAAAAGTCAACTGATCAGACACTGCTTTTTAATTTTACAGAGCAAGTACTCATTTAGCTTAATACACTAATATTTTCGACAACTTTAGTCAGTAAATTAATCATTCACTGAATATTCATATAAAACACATTTTAACCTACTGATTAAACAGTAAACAATAACTACAAATACTAATTTAAAATTATATTTTGAGAAAGAGCTTTCATAAAAACATGTCACACTTGTGAATATATTTTTCTTGTTTGACACGCATTATAATGAACAATCTGCTAATTAAACCATTTAAAGCGGTAAATAGAAATACATATACTTACATATTAATATGGATGGAAAATATTTAAAACGAAAAAAGCTATTCTTATGAATCAATACACACACATTTATATATATGTATATATATATATATATATATATATATATATATATGTGTGTGCGTGTGTGTGTGTGTGATAATATTACTAACTACCTATAATCGCCCATTCTGTACGTCATCTCTGGCCTGGTAACCCCTCCTTCTTGTCTTGGAGTAAACGCTTCGCCTTCCCACATACTATAACTTCCTCCGCCAATTCTGGCAACCTCTCTGACCTAATTCTATTTTGGCGCTCTTTGTGGTAGACGCTGGAATGGCTCAAAGCGACTAAGATGTGTTGCTTTACTGTTTAATAAATTAGTTTGTTCCTGAAGCTGATTTTATTATTTTCCGGCCACGATGTATGCTCCTATTTCATGAGATGTCCATTCCGGATATTTCACATATATATATATATTAGAAGTATAACTTACATCTGTTAGACAATTGATGGAAAGCATGCATACCCTATAACCAACACTTCCTTTCAGCCAATATGACTGCATGAATATCTGAAAGGGAATAAACTTATTAAAATAGAAACATTAACATTTATCATTAAAAATATTTTTTATAAAATTATACATAAATCTGTTCATAGATATAGCACATTCAAATGACACATAACAATCTTTAGCTCCTTTCAGACAATACTCATTGGATAACTTTAAAGGTCAACTTCTTATATTGCTTGCGATGTCATCCAAAGATGTGTTCTGGCAAAATTTTCTTTTTCTAAATAAAAAAAAGGCAGTGGAACACAGCTTTTTGTCATCTCTAGTATATGTAAGCATATACAAATACTAGCTGAAAACCCGTACTTCGCTATGGAGCACATTCAAATTAAATACAACGGTCAATATATACAATTAATGCCATATATATATATATATTTATAATAAATACAACGATCAATGTATGCAATTGATGTAAAAAAAAAACAAAAAATATATGTATAAAAAAATTGCAACGGATATTTTTTATAGACAAAACAATGTAGAAGAAAATATTCAAATTAAATCTAATAGAACATACTAAAGAATATAGTACAATCTGAGAAACATTTCTTTTGCTGTATTTTAATATATTTTTGGATAATGTACAATCATCTGCCGCATCAGAAAGAATAAAAAATTATTATTTTTTGCCTATTTCGTTGTTATGCACATGATGCAAAATTAGTTTAAAGTATCACAAAAAGAAAAGAAACCACGTGATCAGCATTTAATAAATTAAATTCTAAAAATGAATCCTTAAAAAAGATTTCATTTTAAAGGAATTTTTGTGATCTTTCTCGTGATATAAATTTTATAACCCTCGGATTATTATTTTAAATGCAAACTTTAAAGAATATTACAAAAACGGCTTAAAAATGCAATTAAAAAAATCTAAGAATAATTTTTTAAAATTTCTCTTAGTACATCCTACACTATAAGAATTGCCATGCAAAATTTCAGCCCTTTAGATCTTAGATCCAGCAGTTTGGTCTCTGCTTTATATGTCAGTCAGTTACGGAACTGTTTTATATATATAGATTGATTACTGCATAAAGAAAGCAACTGATTCAATGGACAATAAAGAGTCTTGAAGAGAAAACTTGCAGTTTCATTCAGTTCTGTGGCTACCCCTGAACAATACTTGGATACTTCGCAAAAAGTTGCAATAAAAAAATCAGAAAATTTGAATCTCATTTTAGGAAGAGTATTGGAGGGCATATGCACACTTGGAGTCAAAGAAAATCATAACTTCACACTCAGAAAAGGTATGTTTAAGAGCTTTCAAATCTAATTGGTGTAAATACTTGTTTAAATTAATGAACAGTACCATGAGATTTGGCATTTTGTGAATTCTTCGTAATATTTTGGCTCCGTTGTCTCTTTCTTTTTAAGCATTTTTTAAATCCAGCTAGAGGAGGATGGCCAGAGGAAAGCTTTTTGCTTGATTTTACAAGTCCTTGGCATCTTGATATTGCTGTGGGCTGTACTTTAATTCTTTTGGTCTTTTGACCAATTGTTTTTAAAACATAAATTTTTTAAGTCATCCACAGCCTCAATTTTTTTAAATATTTATAAAAGTCTACCAGCACCATTACTTGTCATTCCAGAAGAAGCAAGGCTGGCAAGTCTTTCGAATTCTTTTTTAAGTAATTCATTTTGTTCAGGGGTAGCCATAGAATGCTCTTGGTTGTCCAGTTCAGAAGAATCCATTGGCTGATTTCTCCTTTGTTCTTCTGGTTCAGATGGCTCCAACTGGAACGCTTCTTGTACATTTTTTTTCATATTCCTGTTCTTCAGAAATTTGAAAATTATTAAAAAAAAGGTTGCAGCAAGTAAAATAGTCATTGTTTGTGACAAACCTTCACAACCGGTAGTTGAGTCGACAAATATCATCTCTTTGGCAAACTGAGACTTCTGAATCCTCTTCATGACAGAGGTAGCAAATACTATTGCCCAGGAGTCTCCATCTTCATGTATATGAACAGTTGTTCCTAAAAATTTTAAATTTGTCCATTTGAGCAAAAATATCTTTCAAAATCATTTGAAAAGCAATGGAAAAAAATATCAAGTGAAATCTGTATAAGAAGTAATATTTCTTATTAATTAAAGAAAAAAAAAGAAACAATAGGCTCTCTCTTATCCAAGAGCCGCTGTTGTTAAAATCGTAAGACTACTTAAAAAAGAAATTAAAAATAAGCAAATACCCCCTCTATATCTATGTTTACTCTCTATATCTATCCCCTCTATGTTTACTCTCAAAACCATTTTTCAATTCAGCAAATCTGCAACTCCTTGCAAATCGTTAACTCTATAGATTGACAATGTTTTTAATGTTTTATTTTATTTTTATCCGCGTGCAAACTTTGGATATGTTAAAAGCACATAGAGGCTAAATTAAAACAGGTTGACCATGTTTCTATTGGTTTATTATTATATTTATTTACTTTTAATATTAAGCTTTTAATAATAAAAGCTAAATTAAAATAGGTGGACAATGTTTCTATTTGTATATTATTATTTAATTATAAAATATTTTGTTTCGCTTAGAATTGGTTCGCTCAGAAATGGTTTGCGTGAGAATCAAAATCTTTACAAAGACCTTGGGCACTGCGAGCTAAGACGTAGTCCTGCGTCAAAATAACAAATTAATAAAATCATATTTTTTATTTAGTATTGTCTATTGGGGTACTGTGAAAAATCACTATGAATTGTTGAAAAATCTAACAAGAGGAAAGTAATGCTTTTTTGTATGTTTTTTTAAATAATTAGCTATTCAGTAAACTTTAACTTGCAATACTGTTAGTATACTTTTTCGAAGAACTGAAATTATAATGTAGAGTTATATTTTTGCAGAAATAATAAGAATAATATTTTTTAAAGTATAAAACCCAAAACATTAAAAAATTAATAATTTAGAAAAATAATAATATACACTTCATTTGCTTCATAGAGAGGAATCTTTTCTTTCAACTTTTCAAATGGATTTATAAAAGATCCTAAATTGGTTTGTCTCCAGCAATTATGCAAATACTGAACTTGATTAACGGTCGGATTTATTGCAGCATTAGCCAGACTTTTAAAATCTTCATTGATTAAAAAATTATTTTCATGAAGTCTTATGGCTTCAGCTGGGGTCATTCCATTCGAAAAATAGTAAAAAAAAACACTCTTTAAACTGCAGGAGAAAAAAAAATTATAATATAATGGATAATAATACCTATTAGTAATATATACAAGAAAAAAATTAAATTTTAGAAAAATAAATTGAAATATAATATTAACTCATCATTTACTCGTAACATTCTTAAGGCTTCAGCAGAAGTTGTGTTGTGTGTATGATCCATTTGTATTTTAATTACGGATCTTAGTGGAGGTTTCTGGCGGAGATAAATGTCTTTCTTAACATTATCTTTTGTAACATTTTTTATTACGATTTGGAGCTTTGCTTTGCATTCAGCGTTCCTTTTTTATTCTAAATTATTTTTATTGGTCTTAGAATGTTGGCAAATCCATTTCTTTGAAAAACTAAATCTAAAATAAGATAAATACAGCATTAATAATACATACTCCACTCACACTTAATTCAAGAACTGCGGTAAACTATTTTTCAAATTTAGTGGAAACTTTTAGCATCACTTTGAAAAATATACTTATAATTTCCCAAAATTTAAACTAATTTTTATTTATTTATTAATTAATAATTTGAAAATGCTAAATTTGTTACTTCATATTTTGCAAAGCCAACGAAAAAAGGAAAGATGATTCAATTATAAACCTATGTTATTAGTTTATTTTTCCAGTAGATAGCGTCACTAAAATTAAAGAAAATCAGATTAAAAAATCATACAAATTACTCAAGTGCAAAATATTTTTGCAGTCTATTTCAATAAATAAGAATAAATTCAAATTTAATAATAAAATTCAATCTATTTCAATTTAATATAAATATATTATTTATTCATGTATTACACTATATACATGTATAAATATGCTATGTATAAATATATTTACATCCAAATATAATCATTCAGACATTACGAAATCAAATACATTCAGAAGTGAAAGAATGTTTTCACTTCTTCGCTACCGCACTCCTTGTGTTTTAATTCAATTATCCAAAATAATTTCAACAATAAACAAAATATTTACCTCTGAAAGTTAGAAGGGATTCTGTATATAATCCACGCTGTGCTGGTAATTTCTGAGAACACCTTCTTAAACTTTTCTGCGCCATCTTTCGAGATTAAATAATTTCTTTTGGGAGCAAGCCGTCAAGATATGCGACACTGAAAGTGAAGACCATAGAGGGGCATCCTCGCCCATCAGCAAATGCCGATATGTCAGGAGGGAATGCCCAATCCTCAAACGTGTGAGTACTACGTCTGCACGGCGCAGTCCAGCAGAAGGCCAAGAGCCAATATAAGGTTTAATCTGTCGCAGCTTGTTCTGAACTTGTAGGTCACAATCTAACTGCCACTCATGCCAAACTAACTTTTTGACAGCGGGCTTCAAATCGGTGATAGGAATAGGCTGAACCAGACGATGCACGGCACCTTCAGCTGCAGCATCTGCATGCTTGTTACCCGTTATGCCGACATGACCCGGCACCCAGCAGAACGAAACACTGAAACCCCGACGACAGAGGCGACGATGCAGATCCACCACCGGAGATAAAAGGGAATGGGAGTGTGACACTTCACCATTCTCCAAAGTCTCTAATACGCTGATGGAATCCGTATACACGATATATCGTCTACTGCTCTGAAGGGAGATGTACTTCAAGGCTTCGTGACTCTGCCACAGACGTAGGAACAACCAAAATGGTCTCCTGTTTTTGAGCCGTCGGTATAAACAGCAACATAGTTAGGGAAACTATCGAGGTGCGAGTCAAAAAGCTGGCAATACACGACAGGATCCGTACTTGACTTTACAAAACCCTGGAAAGGGCGCAAGTATGAAATCTTGTGATTACGCCAAGGTGCAAAAGGTAAAGTCGGTTGCAGCATGACATCCGCATCACGGAGAGACGTCGAAGAAAGGAACGTTCTTATGCGAAGTCCGAAAGGTGGTGCACAAGATGGCTGATTTTCGAAAAGTCGGTCAAACTGACTGTCAAGAAGAACAGAATGGAGTGGGTGAGCAGGATGCGAAAGGATGTGAAAAAACATTTGAAGCGACAATTGCTTACGAACAGATGGCAAAGAAGGCTCGCCACAGATGACATTTAAGATATCAATAGGCAATGTTCTGAAAGCAGCCGAACAGATTCGAAGGGCGAAGTGATGGATAGTGTCCAGTTTCCGTAGCACAGAAATCCGTGCGGAACCGTACACGGCACATCCATGATCCATTTTCGATCGAATGATCGCGCGATAAACCCGGAACATAGTAGATCGATCTGCTCCCCAGGACGTGTTGGATAAAACTTTCAGGAAGTTGAGAGCCTGCGCAGACTTCCGCCGTAGGTACATTACGTGCGGAAGGAAAGTTAACTTTCTATCGAACAACACGCCCAAAAAACGAACAACATCCACCACGGTGATAGATGAATCACCGAGGTAAATCTGCGGATCAGGATGCAACCCTCTGCGTTTACAAAAATTAACGCAAGAAGTTTTTTCGGCCGAAAACGTAAAACCGTTCTTCGAACGCCATGTCATCATGCGAGATATTGAAGCTTGCAATTGTCGTTCGATGTAACGCATATCCTTACCTTGACACGAAATCTGCAAGTCATCGACATACAGATTGCCACGAACAGATGATGGTAAACACTGTAAAATGTCGTTAATTTTCAGGGAAAACAGTGTAACACTCAATATACTGCCCTGAGGAACTCCCTCTTCTTGAATGTAAACATCGGAAAGGGTTGTACCAATGCAAACTTGAAATTCTCATAGTGACAAGAAGTTCGCAATGAAAATCGGCAATTGGCCACGAAAGGTGCTATTATAAAGGTCACGAAGGATGCCATATCGCAACGTCCGGTCATAAGCCTTTTCAATGTCGAAGAAAACAGACACTAAGTGATTTCTTCTGACAAAGGCATTGCGAGCTTCGGATTCTAAGGCTATGATATTATTCATCGTGGACCGGCCACACCGAAATCCGCTTTGTAGAGGTGACATACAAATCTTGGTTTCTAACTGATACACTAACCGATTGTTAACCATTCGTTCCAGCAGCTTACACAAACAACTAGTGAGCGCTATCGGACAGTAATGCTTAGGGTTAGTGGCATCCTTTCCAGGTTTGGGAAAGGGAATCACTATTGCCCTACGCCAAGAGGATGGGAAAGCATGTTCCTCCCAGATTCTATTAAACAAGTACAGCAAATTACGGAGCAAGCTGCGAGAGAGATGCTGTAACATAGCATAACTAATGCCATCGGCACCAGGGGAAGTCATCCGAGTCTGCCGAAGGCAATTCTCCCACTCGTTCTCCGTAAAGGGGCAGTTGTATGCCAGATCGGACTGAGTTTCGAAACGCAAAGGTCTTGATCGGCACGCAGTTTGTGTCGCATGAAAGTGGTCAGATATGACGACGCACTCGACACTGAACTGAAGGCGCTGCCAATGGCGTTACCTATGTCCTCTACAGTAGAGAGGGTAACACCATTTTCAACAATGCAATGTATTGGCTGGTCTGAATATAGTCCCATGCATTGCTTCACTTTCGTCCAAAGCTGTTTACTGGGAGTGGATGGTGTCAATTCCGAAACATACTTTTTCCAAAACTCTCTCTGGCAACGTCGATGCACTCTACGAGCGTTAGCTCTCGCTTGCTTGAACGCAATGAAATTGGCTGTAGTGGGATATCGGCGAAATATCCCCACATTTTACGTTGGATTTTCAACGCTGTGGAAAACTCGAGGTTCCACCACGGCTTCCAATTTCTGCGACCATTAGGTGAACTCTTAGGAATGGCTGCATCGGCAGCTTCTATTATAACGTTGGAGACAAGATGAACCGCATCATCAATGTCACCGTCGACCATAGGTTGGGTGATAACCGCAGAGTCTGTGAATTGCGACCAATTCGCCAATTCATATTTGAATCTAGTAGGGCGACAGATTACCGATCCAGGGCCGGACAGTGACACAAATACAGGAAAATGGTCACTGCCGCGAAGATCAGTCCCAAGCAAGAAGTTACAAGATGGAAAGAGTGACAATGAACAGATGGCAAGATCGATTGTGTGGAAGGTTCGAGATGGCTCTTGAAAGTGTGTAGGATCACCATTACTGGGGAGGCAAAGATTGTGGTTAGTTAGCAACTGCTCCACTTGTCTACCTCGAGCGGTGTTACAGCTACTCCCCCTCAAAACATTATGACCATTAAAGTCTCCGAGTATAATGAAAGGTTCCGGAAGCTGAGTTACCAAAGTCGTCTAGAGTTCTTTGATCAAAAACGTCGTTAGGTGGCAGGTATATCGCACAAACGAAAATTAATATTCGCGTCTGTACGCGCACAGCTACTGCTTGAAGTGTAGTGCTCAAGGAAAGGACAGTAAACGGATAGTTGTGAGAGGTCAGGAGAGCGACACCTACTGACGCTCGAAAACCCGAAACATTGTCCTTCCGAATAATACTGTAACGGCGCAATTTGGCTATGTCCGCTGACTTCAGGAAAGTTTAATGAAGTGCGACACAGGCCGGATGTTAATCTGTGATTAAAGACTTCAGATCTGAAAGTTTATTTCGGAAACCGCGACAGTTCCAGGAGATTAGAGTCTCCATCATGACGAAGAGGGAGATGGAACACGAGCAGGAAGACTGGAGGTGTCCATAGACACCCCAACATCAGGATCAGAAAGATCCGAATTGGACGCGCAGATTTGGAGGGAGTCCTCCTCCATACGCGCCACATTGCGAGGGTGTTTCATCTTATGTGAATGACTCGCTAACTTAACAACCTCAGCACTTTTTAATTTTTTATGTATAGATGGTTTTGGTGTAGAAGGTTTTAATGTAGAGGTACGGGAAGTTTTACTCGGATGTAAGTTACTTAATTTTGAAAATGGAGTGTTAGGATTTTTACTATTGTTTGGTTTATTGGTTGTAAGAATAGTCTCCGTTTGTGTTGATGAGTTACACATAGCTTTCTTGGAAGCGGCAACAGAGGCGTATGATAACCAACTCTAGGGCTTCTAGCCTCGACCTGTTTGCGCGCTTCTAAGTATGGCAGACTGTTGTTGGCTCTTACTTTAGGTGAATTTCTTTAGGTCTGAATTTCTTTCTCAACTATCCATTTTGGACAGGAGCGCGAGTATAATGTGTGATCATCTTGGCAGTTGACGCATTTAGCTGGCTTTGTGCAGGTCTCTGATGTATGGTACGGTTGGGCACATTGGGCACAGACCACGGAACCACGACATGATGCTTTCGAGTGTCCGAAACGTTGGCACTGAAAGCAACAGAGAGGGTTCTGATAGGGCCTGATGGGACACCGAAGGTACCCAATATAAGGAATGATGGTAATTTAGGTGTGTCGAAAGTCAAGATGAGATGCTTCGTTGGAAGCACTTTCCCATCTCGACGGATTTTAATACGACGAACACTAGACACATGCTGGTCACGTAGGTGCTCCAGGATTTCCTCTTCGGGGGTATGGAGGAGATGAGCCTCCGATATTACTCCTCTCGAAGAGTTCAAATATCCATGTGGAGCTACGGACACTGCAATATTTCCAAACATATTTACCTTAGACAACTGCGCAGCTTGTACTTCAACAAGGAGGTCACCAGAACGGTTGGTTGGTTGGTTGGTTGGGGTTTTATGGCGCAAGGTCCAGAGAGGACATCTTGCGCCAAACACATGGTAAAACCGAAACATATTATGTTAGTCAGCATTTTAGAACCATAGCCCGGTGTAAATATGATAAAAATATTACTTATAAAAGCAATGATGTATAAGGACGGCACCAACGATGATATGTAAAAGGCAGTCATATATAAAGTAGACAAAAATCATAACATTAAAAAAAATGATGAAATGTTTCAATGAATTGAACGATAATGATATCTGTAATTGTTAAAATTATGACATATCAAGAGGTTATAAGCGCAAAGACGTGAAACCAATGAAACGCTGGAAAGAAAATGATAAATCATAGAGAGAGATATGATAAATTAAAGATAACAGTGCGATAGGAATAGTGAATAGAATTTCAAGCAGACATAACGAACAACAGCAGTAAAAAAGGTATTAAGAACAAGGGAAGGAAAAAATGCGATCGTAGACGCTGATAAAACCAGTCACATATAGTTGGTGACAAAAGCGGTGATATTTAGCAAGCAATAAAATAATCGTACAATACAGGTTTTAAAAGTAGTCATATAAAAATGAACACAAGATAGATAAAGCAGTGATATAAAATCCATAAAGACAACGATAAAAAGGTTTAAAGAAACACACGAGGGAGAAAAATGTTGTAATGGATTTAACCAAGGAAAAAGAGCCAGTCTATTTAAACAACCAGAAAAAATGCAGGATGATGTTTTTAAAAATAAATAAAGTGCGCAAATAATACATAATAAACAAATAAATAAATACAAGTAATAAACAAATAAATAAAACGTTAAAAATAAACAAAGTGCAGTTTAAAATAAAATAGATAAAAGTCATTGTGGTTGACAAAGAAATTTGAAGCTAAAAATATGGATTAGAAATAAAGCTGGAAAGTTTTTTTTTCCAAACCCAAAAGGGAAGGAAGTTACGTGACACCCGCTCTAGCGCCACGACGAGGAGGACTCACCCGACAAAAGGGAGGAGTCAGAGGCTCCTTAAAGACTTCATCATAGTCCGAGTCCCCGGACACATCAAAATTTACAGTATTGTCCGCGAGCCTGTGGACATACTGCTTCCCTTTTAATATATAATTCGGATCTCTAGCCTTCCTAGAAACTTCAAAGCTCTTTCTAGGAATAGCAACTTTTTTACGATTAGTGTTAGGAGAAATGGGAAAATTTGCACTTATATGTTAAGAACATGACTGATTTGTTTCTTTAACATTTTGTGAAGCAGAAATTGTCCAGGGTTTACTTACATTTGGCTTTTTAGATGCGGAATCAGATACTTTTTTACAGGTAATGGATAGCGGTGGGGTCGGAATATTTCTATTTTCATTTAGTGATTTATTTTTGTTAAAAATTGTTGCAGGTTCATTTTCTGTTTGAGTACCCGTTGATTTCATACTTTTACTAACAGCTGCAGCATAGGACCAGCCTTTGGTGACTTGGCATCGATAATTTTCCTCGCCTCATGATACGAGATCTTTTGTGTGACCTTTAAGGCCTGCACCTCTTTCTCGAAAAACCACTTCGGGCATGATCGGGAGTAGGCTACATGATCGCCTTGGCAGTTCACACAACGGGGTGTAGCCGTACAATTTTCGCTGACGTGGCCAACTTCTGCGCAACGGGCGCAGGTAATGGTACTATGACAGGAGAGCTTAGAGTGACTGAAAACGTTGGCACTGAAAACATCTAAGTGGATTTGGAATGAATGGGCGCACGGGGTTCCTAACATAGGCCATATATACATCAGTCGGAAGATTTGGAGTGTCAAAGCTCAAAATGAGGTGCTGCGTAGGAAGCGTCTTCTTACCTCGACGAATAGTTATGCGACGTACCGCAAACACATGCTGGTCGCGCATGTTCTCCAAAATTTCGTCCTCCGGCGTATGCAGAAATTCGGGGTCCGATACAAAACCACGAGACGAGTTCAAATATCCATGTGCAGAAACAGTAACCGGGTACTGACAGAAGGTCGTAGTTTTTAGAAGCTGTTCAGCATGTTGGCTGGTAGACACCTCAACAAGAAGGTCACCAGATCGAAGTTTTTTTACCGATTTTACTTCACCGATAGTTGATAGTAATGTCTTATGTATTAGGAATGGTGACACTTCAGCAAAAGAGCCATCGGTGCGTTTTATTACAAAAAATTTGGCTGATAGACACTTGTCAACTTGTTGCGATGAATTATTTCTCATCGTAGGTTGGTTGGTTGGTTGCTTTGGGTTTTATGGCGCAAGGTCCAATAAGGACAAGCTGCGCCAAACATATGGTAAAACCCGAAAAAGCATGTGTATAAAATGTTACAATATTTAGCCCAAAAAGTCTATTAAAATTATGAGAAAAAAAATATATAAAAAATAATTTATAAAACACGTCAAATTTTTTTAATAACACCATATAAAACACAGATATAAAGTGCAGTTTAAAAGTGATGGATGTCGAAATCCTTGGATGAATGATTAAAAGGTGAGAAACGCAGTAGTATAGAAAATATGATGAAATAAGAAATCAAACGTAGAAGGTGATAAAAGGTTGGTTGGTTGTTTTGGGTTTTATGGCGCAAGGTCCAGAGAGGACAAGCTGTGCCAAACACCCGATGAAACCCGAAAAAGCATATATATATATATATATATATATATATATATATATATATATATATATATATATATATATATATATATATATATATATATATATATAGTTAAACACTTACTGACCAACAGTGCATTAAAACGATAACAAAATATTTACAAATGGCAGAAAGTTATAAAGACGGGTAAAATACGGGAAAAAGTCATAAAAACACAGATAAAAAAGGTACGAGTTGTATAAAAAAGGTACGAGTTTTACACATATTTTACAGCTCGAGGTAACAATTAACAAACAGAACATAAAATGACAAAAACACACAAAGCAAACACAGACGTACACAAAATGATAAAAACAGTCCAACAGTTAAAAAATCCGTATACTTAAAAGTAGGCAACAGCAAAAGTGAAAAACAGTTTTATGAATATATGAGAGAAAGGCAATATATGCTATAACAAAAACATCTGGATGGGAATTCTCCCATCCTGTAGACGCAAAAGGACACAATGGAATAAAAGCAATAAGGTGCGTGATAAGAACAAAGGTAAATGAAGAAACGTTCTAAATATAAAAGTAGTATAAAATAAAGGTGGCAATAAAAGCCAAATAAAAGGGTGATAACAACAGTTAGAAAAAGGCGTGAGAAAAACAAGTCGATACAAAAGTGAAAAAGGTCAAGTACGAAGGCGAGAAAACAAATTTTGGGGACGGGGGGGGGCTGTTAAGACCCCACGTTGTTTCCTCTCACTGGAGGTCGAGAGGAAAGGGATGGAATGTCAATGCATTCCATTTCATCAGCGTCAGAGATATCAGAAGTGTAAATTTGAAGCAAGTCGTCAGGTTTTTTCCCTGAGGTTTTCATTTCTGATATATTTAGGGTCTTTTTCTTTATGTGATAGACCTGGTTTCGTTCGAGGGTCTATATCTAATTTATATTTTTTATTTGATTTGATTTGTTTTTTTTAATTTTGATGTTTATACTTTACAAGGGGGAAAAGGGAGAACTGTTTTTAGGGATATTTGTGTTTGGTGGAATAGGTGTGTCGGGGGTAAAGTGGGCTACTGCATTTTTCTGTGCGTTGGTTCTGATTTATTTCTATTGGTTTCGCGTACAATAGGTTTAGGTTTTTCGGGTGGTTTAGTTTTGCTTGATGTGGAAGCGGATTGGTTTGATTTCTGATGAGATTGTGAAGCAGGTAACGGGCAAGTCAGAGGTTTTTGTATTGCAGGGACAGGATCGGTTTGAATGCCTATTGATGTCATTTTTTTAAGGGTCGCCGCTGCCGCATACGACCGTCTTACTGTTGGAGTTCGGGATTCGACTATTCGACGTGCTTCAATATAACATAATTTATTTGTGACCTTCAACGTCTGTGTTTCCTTCTCTGTTAACCACTTCATACAAGATCTTGAGTAGGCTGGATGGTCGCCATTACAGTTAACGAATTTGAAGTCTCTGGAGCAGCTGTCGCTTTCGTGACCCACTTGCGCACAACGAGCACAGGTAAGAGAGCCACGGCAAGCCTCCTTAGAATGGCCGAATCGCTGGCATTTAAAACAGCGCAGCGGATTCGGTACATAGGGTCTCACGGGACAGCGCAGGTAGGCAGCCTTGAGATGCGATGGAAGATTTGGTCTGTCGAAGGTCAAAATCAGGTGCTTTGTAGGTAGTACCTTACCATCACGACGTATTGTTATGCGGCGAACATTTATAACATTTTGACTAATTAAATTTTCCAGAATCTCAGGTTAAGGAACGTTGAGCAGTTCTGATTCTGAAATAACACCCCTAGAATAGTTCAGTGTTCTATGCGGTGTAACTAAAACAGGGAATTTACCGAAGGAAACGCATTTAGATAGAGTGGCAGACTGTTGTGACGTAGAAACCTCAATCATAAGATCCCCGGACCGGAGTTTACTGATTGCTGGTACATCTCCCACAATTGTTTGCACAGTTTTTTGCATGAGAAATGGCGAAAGTGAAGTAAAAGTACTCCCAGAGAGTTCCAATGGTGAATCCAATCCAGAAAGTTCCAATGGTTCCATCTTCTAATGGTGATTTATCCCTCACCATGGGATTTAAAGAAAAAGTATCCATAAAAAAGGCGAACGAAACGACCCTGAAACGACCTCCACCTTTAACAAGATGTCCAGAAATCGGAACGATTGCTTAGTTCCTAGCCGAAGAAAAAAGTCAACGAGTAGCCGATTGATACTATAGGGAACCACTATGTACCTCCCGTTTACCTGAAGCGGGGGCCAAAGCAGTGTATTGGGATACCAAAAATGTCCCTCAACTGCCAGGATTCCCTTTTCCAGGGACACGGGTCTCCACGCACGGCAAACACGTGGGTAATAAAGACCCCAATAGCAGCAAGAAGCAACAGAATGGCAACAGCTACTAAAGAGGTGCCGTCGCCTCCGAAGAGGAACCACACCGAGGGAGGAAAAAAGAGTAAAGTAAAGGAAGAGAGGAGAGGAAAAGGAAAGGAGAGATAGTTCGCTGGGGTACCTCGAGATTGCGACACCCGTGTATACCTAAAGTAGGTAAACTCCCTGAGGGTTCACCAGAACGGAGTTTCTTTATTGAATTCACATGGCCTATTACAGAATTTATACATTTTTGAATGAGGAAAGGTGAAACAGTGGTGAAGTTGCCTTCCGTTCGCTTAACTATGAAGAAGCGAGAAGTTTGATTGATGATATTTGAATGAGATGATGCACGATGATTATTACTTTCTTTGATTGAATTATCCATAAAAATGGGTCGTATGTTCTGTCCCCGGCGGCACTACTCATCATGGAGCCCAACAAGGGGACGCCGGTTACTGCGCCAGTGCTAACCGGGAACTATACGCGCGCGGCCAAAGACCGGTTGCATAGCCCTGAGCCAGTGACCTTAGTCTGATCAACCAGGCGATTGGTACACACGGGACCAATGTGCATCTCCAGTTTACCTGAAGCAAGGGTCAAAGTAGTGTGTTGGAGCGTTATCTTATTAAAGCCCACATTATGGCGAAGAGTAAAGCCCCTCAACTACCAGAATCCCCATTTCCTGGGACACGGGTCTCCATGCACGTCAAACACGTGGGCAGTTAATCGCCATTAGAAGCTAGAAGCAGCATAATGGCTACAGCTTCTGATGAGGAGCCCTCACCTCCGAAGAGGTAACCGCATCGAGGGAGAAAAAAAAGGTAAATGTAGAAGGACGAGAGGAGAGGAATAGGGAAAGGAAGGAAAGTTCGCTGGGGTACCTCGGGATTGCGACACCCGTGTTTACCTAAAGAAGGTAAACCCCCTGAGGGGGGCTAATGCCAAGGACTCGCTAACCAAAGAAGTGCGGAAATTGGCCCAAACCTCTTCCATCACACTAAGAGATGTTAACCTTTTCTTCACGGGGCGGGGTAGCCTGTATCCCAAGAATACGGGCCCAAGAATGAATATATATATATATATATATATATATGAGCTCGTCTGTTTGTTTGTCCGCTATAGAATCATAGACTGTTTCACCCACCGGGACCGAATTCGGCACAGTTAATGTTTAGGACCACCTGTGGATACAGCCCCTTCACCACAACCAGCTGCGTTAAGAGGGTTGGTCTGGGGGTGTCTGGGGGTCAAATTCCAATGCGCGTTTGAGAAGAGGGTTGAAAATAACCTTTGCCCTGGTTTCCCACATAGATCGTTTGGATGTTCATATGACGACACATTCGTTTTCATTCGGAAAGTGATGCAGACGATTTTTTTAACGGATTTTTAAACGGATGACGTTTTTAAAAAGTATAAAGGAATAAATGCATCTGGATGTTATTTTTAATTAAAATAAAGGAGAAAAACTAATAAGGCGAAAAGTCGCAACGTCACTAGCTACGTGAGTTTCCGTCTGCTATAGATGACGTCATTATCGGGTGGCAGAAAACAGAAGCAGTTATTATGCGTTTGCATGTGTTTTTTGACGATATCTTCATTTTGAGTTAAATAATTTAAGTTTATTTATAAAATTTCTCATATTAGTTGTATGTAACAGGTATTTTAACACTTTTTTTTCAATATTTCGCAAGGTTTAAGAGAATATAATCATTCTTTCGTTGAGAATTTTATCATTCGAAGTGAGAACATCTTTTTTTGACAGAGCGTGTATTTCCACATGAATTTTAACATTTTATAAACGATGATTATGGTTCATTCCTTAGACTATTTCTGTTCATGAATATTACACAGTTATTTGTTCTTATTTTACGCTTAGTTTTATGTTTGTTTATTTTTGTTTTACGTTTTTGTAATAATTATTTTAGGTATTTTGGACAGTAATATTGTTTACTAAAATGTAAATTCTTTAACTTTTTGTGACATATGTATTAAATCATTTTGAACTTTTTATATACTGTAATAAATGCTTTTTAGGTCACTTTTGTTTTTGTAGTTCACTCACTGTTTTTCAAGCTTGATACATTCTTAGATATGTAAGCACAGAAACCTAACTTAATTTGCAATATTAATTTTGTACCAGTTTGTGTATTCTTAAAATAATTTCATGCTTTAAATTATTTTCTTAAACTCTTTAAAATACCATTAAAAAAGTATACTCTTTAAAAAATAAAATAAGTTTGACACAGTAAAAAATATAAAATAATTTCATAATATTAACTTGAAAATTTGGATTGTATTTAGTATTAAAATAAAGTAACTTTCACTTGATAAAGATTATACACACAATTTTTGTGGATCATTTTGTTGAAATGCAATCTTAATGTAAACATCAATAAAGATGTACTACATTATTAAGATATGTTTAAATTATTAACCCATTAATAATACTTAATTTAAATCATCATAAAAAGTAATGGAAAATTATATTAAACAGTTATTTCAAAGAACTCTGAGGTAAAATGAATTCTAGATTTTACTGAAAATTCTTGTTATATTAACACAGCCGAATATATTGTTGATATATTAAGCTGCATAAATGTCCTTAAATACGGGTAACATACTGAATAAACCTTTCCGGGCTGTACCTGAATGTTTAATTTAGTGATATACCTTTGTTTAGATACCGTATCTAAAGTCTTTGCGTAATCTGAGAGCATTTTATTCAACAAGCTGTACGAATGCTCATTGAGCGCCATGTTAAATTATGCAATGATTTGCCACTCTTTGCCAAACAAGAAGTAAAATCTGCAAGAGTTGAGATGTGTGACATGCTGCGAGAGATTGCCCTATAATGCCACCAAAGAAACGTGCTTCGTTTGGAAAGTCTTCTGATGCGAAAAGAAAACAAGCGCAAAGAGCAGTCGGAACAGAAGAAGAACGCAATCGAAGACTTCAAGGTATTGCTGAAAGACAATCTGCGCGAAGATCAGTCGAAATAGAAGAAGATCGCAATCGAAGGCTTCAAGGTATTGCTGAAAGACAAGCTGCGCGAAGGCAACAAGAAAACGAAGTGCAACGTAATCTACGACTTCACGCTGATAGAACAAGACATGCTCAAAGCAGATATCGTGCCATGAATGCTTACCAGTGGAGTTTATGTACATTTCACTACAATCCAGAATGTAATTATGCATCTGCTAATGAAGTAAGTATTTGATCAATGTCGAAAATATGTGACAGCTGTGGTGCTAAAATATGGTCTAGAGAATCACCAGGAATATGTTGCAGTAATGAGAAAGTACAATTGCCTGCAATTCCAGAACCACCCGAGCCTTTGAGAACATTACTCACAGGTAATACATCTGATTCAAAACATTTCTTACAAAACATAAAAGCTGAAGGAAAATAGGCTTCATGTAGAATCCCGCCTTACTTTAATTAAATAAAAGGGATAACGCATCTTGCACTTTACCTCTTGGGTGACGGGCCCCTCCCCAAAATGCTAACTGTTTGTTTTGGCTTATCACTCATAACAATAGCCTAGAGTTTATTGTGCGGTGCTTAGTGTTAATAGCGAAATTTTCTAAGGCTAATTATTCCAAATTCTCTACCGTCACCTCCACGTGGTGGGCCCTGGGGGTTTAGCTATGGCTGAATTGCAAACGACGGAAGAGGGGGAGATGGAGTCTCCAAAAACGAGACTTATTGATATGAAAAATCTCTTGGAAACGAGGGCAGAACTTGAGGAAATAGTTGATACTAGATATAGAAATCTAAATGAAACTATTGGGACAGCTAGATGGACTACCGAAGTGAAAAAGAATCTTTACGATGATATAGCAGATATTATGAGGGCCACCAAGGACCAACAGTTGTTAATTACCTACCTATTGGGGCAAATAAAAGTATTAAAGGAACAACCAACTAAGAAAGCGTATGCGGAAGCTGCGTCTAAACCCATTAAGAAGAAAGCCGTAATTAAAGGGCAAGAGACACATGTCGCAACAATCTTTCCGAAGAAGGATCGCCTCCTTAGTGACGCGAAAGATGTTCAAGAATATATACAGCCAGATAAATTGAAAGTGGGAATTGTTGCTTGCAAAGAGATTGCTAATTAGGGTTTACTAATACGAACCAGCAAGGAGGAGGACATCGATAAACTTATTGGTGAATTTAGGAAGGTGGATGAACTAAAGGAAAGATACGAAATAAAAAAAGCAAAGCAGCGAGATTCACATATTATCATTTTTGGAGTTGATGAAAGATGGGAAAAAGAAGAGATAAGAAAGAAGTTAGCGGATCAAAACGATGAACTCACAGGAGAAGATATAAGATACAAATATAAACGACCCAACCTTTCGGTTATGCGTTAAAAAAAAATAAAAATAAAAATAAAATAAAATAAATTAAAATAAAAAAAACTGGGGGGGACTTATGCTAATTGTGTAACACACAACGAAATAGAAAATCAATGAAATCGGATAATGAACAGCCATAAGGGCCATAACTATTTTTCTTATGGCTCTTCTACAGTAATAATCATTATAAAACCTATTCTTATTCCAGATATCAATATTGGTAGGTAAGCTTCTGCGTATATTATTAAATTGACTGCATACTATCATACAGTGCTCCACCGATTGTTCAGCACCACAAGAGCAAGTGCTACTTTTTCCGTGAAACCTGCTTTGATAACTACCAAATGACCCATGTCCAGTGATTGCTTGGTTTATGTAAAAATCTGCATTTAGCCTGTCAGTTTTAACTTGAGGAAAAATTTCTCTTACTCTAGTTCCAGCAGTTGTATTGTTCCACCTATCTTGCCAGACGTGTTCCGCCATTTGAAATAATTTTGCTTTTACTTGATTTCTAGTCCATTTAATTTCTTTATTTATTACTTCCAATTTAGTTGCTTCTTTTGCAGTCTGATCAACTGCTTCATTTTTATCAATCCCAATATGCGCTTTTATCCAATGTAGTGCGACATTAAGTCCCGAAGTTTGAACTAATTTTTTGATGTTATCCACCATCTCACTTTTAAAACTGAGTGTATTTAATGCCTGTAACGCACTACGTGAGTCTGAATAAATATCAATTGCTTTATGACCTTGTCCAATAGCATCTTCAATAGCCAGTTGTATTGCATACAGTTCAGCACTGAAGGAACTCGCATTATCAGATAGCCTTTGTTTTATTTCCAATACTTTTAAATCCTTAATATATTTATTAATACCTGCCCCAGTTTTTCCATTCATGCGGGAGCCATCCGTGTAATAATTAATATCGGTAATTGGAATTAAATCAAATGTCCAGTTTATTGTCCATAAATCAGTCTCACGTTTTATAGGTCTGTTCGCCAATTCGCAATTATTTTTGCTAAAATTTATATCCATAACTTTTATTCCTTGTTCCTTGTAATATATTTCAAACATTTTGTAGTCAATTTCAGCTCTGAGATCTAAAGGCATACAACCTGCCAGTACGGCCAATGCGTTCGTTGAAACTGTTTTATAGCATTTTGTAATGCTCAGTAAGAAAGGTCTTTGAATTTTATTTAATAAATTGTTTTGTCTTACTGTATTCTTGAACCAGAATGGGGCCCCATAAAGGATAATTTTTTCTATTATTACTTTATATATTTCTTTCAATATACTGGGCCTGAAGCCCCAAGTCTTCTTACTGTACCTTGCCAGACCGTACATCACTCTAAGAGCCTTATCCTGTACTTCCACCAGATGTTGCATAAAATTTAGGTCTTTATCCAAGAGTATACCCAAATACTTTACTGCTTTACAATATTTAATCCCATGCATACCCAATTTGATTGTAGGTTTGCGTTTGATTTGCTTTTTAAAAGCTATTATCGTGTAGAAACATTTATCTGTGTTAAATTTTAATTTATTATTATTTGCCCATTCTAGACACAAGTCTAAGATCTTAGTCGCATATTGAGTAAATTTATAAGATACCTTACTGCTAATTGTAATAATCAGATCGTCAGCAAAGGCTTGCATTTTAATGTTTGCCTCTTCCCGTTCCTTCTGTAACAGCGGGTTAATTACCAGTAGCCAAAGAATAGGTCCCAAGGAAGACCCCTGAGGAACCCCAATATTATAATCCATTAGATCATTATTTCTTAGTTTAATCTTCCTATCTTGCAAGTAGTCAATTATTATATTATAGAGATTCTTACTTATTTTTAATTCTTTTAAACTTTTGACAATGCTATTTTTGCGGACTGAATTAAAAGCGTTACTTATATCTAAAGTCAGAATACAGGTATGTTCCTGTCTAGCTTTATTATCCTCAATTATTCCTTTTAAATTGTGTAGAGCCGTATTAGTATTTATGCTCCTTCTGAAACCAAATTGGTTATCAGAGATAATTCCATTGCTTTCTAGGAGGAGAAGATATAAATGTGATAACAAGCTATACAGCTAAATATGGCAGAAACTGGATTGTCAGCATGAAGGGATCCACATTCAAGCGTTTAGAGAGACTGAAAAGACTTAAGATGGGATGGGAAGGCTACGGCTTCAAGGAGTACTTGAGGCCATTAATATGCTATAAATGTTGGTGTTATGGACATGTTGCAAAACATTGTGATTACGAAAAAATGTGTAAAAGATGTAACAAGAGGGTGCATGAAAGGGATTGCACAGGACCACTCAGATGTGCCAATTGCGTTAACTTCTGCTTGAAGATGGACAAGGAGTCGGAGATATAAGCATGCGCTGGTCATCTTCCCACCGATCCGAATTGCCCGCGACTTAAAGATCAAGTCGATCGTATTATTGCGAGGACTATCTACGGGTTAAGGAAAGTTGGGCGTTAGTCGCTTCTGGCGGCTTGACTCGGTTGCTCGTCAATTTGTTTTGCTTATTTTCGTGCTCTGCTTTTTGTTATGTAATTGTTATTAGCGCTTTTTCTTGCTACGGCGATAAGTAGATTTTGTTGAGTAGTCATTTGACTACTGAGGTGCAAGTTAGTACTTTTTGTTAGAGTTCGGCAATAGTTCTTTTGTTAATATTGTTTGTATCATTTATTCTGCACGGGTGGTGTAGACTTTGTAAAAATGATTTATTTAATAAAATAAAAAAAGATGAGTGATGTAAAGCGCAGCTGGTGGCTGCGTAGTAAAGTGGGAAAATAGCATTGACAATAATTGAAATAAACGAAATAAGAGCTCAGACACTTAAAAACTCGGATTGGCTCTGTTGATGCTCTGGCTCGTGGGGGCCGAGAGTGAACGGTTGATGTGAGCTGAACTTGGACTTATACGGATTGGTATTGTATTGCCCTAGCAGCGGGTCCTGTTGTGCGGCGGGACTGCTGTGGCACGACTGGTCATCAGTTTATACATAGGCTGATACTCCATTGGGAGTGGGGGGCCGTAGGTGTTCTAGACTTACCTCTTGGGTGAAGTGGAAAAAAGTGCATTTTTAAGGGAAAAAATAAATAATAAAGGCAAATGTAAATTATTATAAAACTTATTTCTAATTAAACAGTGGATCAAACAAATCTAATTAAATCTAATTAAACAGTATCTAACACATATAATTAAACAGTAAACTTATTCAATCCAAACGTGCGAATCCCGCAACACGGTGTTATTAATTCTCAATAAAATCAGACGAAGGTCAGCAGGCTCAAAGTTTCTTTCTTTCTTATTGTTTGTATATCATTTCAGTAGAAACGCGCTAAGCGCATTCTGTCTGGGCAGATGAACATGAAGAGGGGGGGTGCAGCGCAGTATTTTTTTGATGGAATGCATGAAAAATTTTATATCTATATATCTACCCGGGCAATAATGCGAATATATATATATATATATATATATATATATATATATGTCAGAATTTAAGTGGGGAAAGAATGATTACTCTAAATTTAAAGGGGGGCTTAGTAATTAATTTATTGTCGTGGCGTAAATCGCCACTATTCTCATATCTTGGTTCGAAATGCATCGAGAGAAATCGGGGGTTCCCCTTTGGTTCTGATTGACAATTCCCTTTGGTTTTGATTGACATCCGTGGTCACGCTCATGGTTCATCTCCGGTGTATGCGTCACAGAGATCTTCTGGGGATGCGCGATGGCTTTAGATGGTAAAAAACAATAGCGTTTTCATCAGACGGCGGGAAATTCTTGATTGAGACAGTCACGCATCGCGCGGGGAGCTTGATGAGTTCTTGATAAATTTTACAAATTGAATCAAGTAGGAAATTGTTGGGAAAATAAACTATGTTAGATGTATTAATTGTAGTTCTTTGCCACCGGCCTTTTAACTTATTGACTGCTATAACTTTAATAAATATGTAGAGATAGATTAAGAAAGAGTAAGTTTGGATTTAAGATGACGTACTGGGAAGGGTGTAGTAGCGAACGTGTCATATATATATATATATATATATATATATATATATATATATATATATTATCGGAACACATCGGGACGCAATCATTTTGGTCCTAATAATCGGCTGGTTCGATTAAACGAACATGCCTGATGTTACAAGGCGGGATTCGGACGAATAAGCGGCTGGTCCGATTAACCGGAATCGACTGTATATATATATATAACCCCCTTAATGGCCGTTCTTATAAAATTTCCCGTTCTAAAGAGGGGCTCTAAATGGGTCCGTAAGCTAAAGGTTATGTTGTGTATCGCTTTATAATTTAAAAGTATATATAAAAATTTACAGTGGATTAAATATCTTAATAATTCTCCACCTATTGTTTAACTTTGATGAGTGTCATTAGATTAATTTTCGCGCGAATTAACTGTAGTGGCATTCATGAAAGTTGAGCAAATGATAAATCATGTTTTATGTACTATAAATGTAACATGCAGGAATATAATGTATTTCAGTGTTTGATTGACTGACAATTTTCAATTTATTTTAATTCTTTTTCATGTGGATTGACTGACTCAAGGTGAAGTTTTTTTAAATTAAGCTTTGTTTAGTCTTTTTATTTATTTTTCCCCTTTTATTATTAAGTTTTATACGCTTAATTTTTTTCTTTATATATATATATATATATATATATATATATATATATATATATATATATATATATATATATATATATATATATATTTTAAATTATCGCGTATTGGTTTGGAACACAGAAGTGCTTCTCGAGAATCTTAAAGAAATGGCGATACAGTTTATTCAGTTTCATTAAAAAAAGAGACGATTTTACCCACTTTTTGCAAAGGAATTTACTGATAAGAGGACCACCTGGGGCTCCCCCGTATGTTTGTACCCGGATCTGAGAGGGTCAGAAGTTCTGTACATGCGTGCGTCCAATAACAGCACAGATGATATGAAATCGAAATGGGGCCCCGTAGAATAGACTAAGAAGGACTTTTCTGGCTGACTCGCTAACTTTTACTCTGATCCATGCTGCCTGTTCGGTGCTTACTGGAATCTTGGTAGAACGCCATGATGAAGATGTTCGAACAAAGACCCTGGACATGGAGTATTGACTCTCCCGATATACGAAGACGATGGAGCATGGAAGTGATCTCGAGGCTTTTAAGCTATCCGATGAGATAAGTTTTTTTTAGCCATGGACGAATTATAATATTGTACAGTCCAAGATAAATAAATAAGATCCAACGAAGGATCATCTGTTCCTAGGAGCTCGGAGGTTAAACCAGACTATGGATAAAACGAAAAAAGAAAACACAGACACTTCAGCCAAGAAAATGGACACTTCATCCATTCAAGAAAAATTAAATAGATGTAAAGGCGGTATAAAGAGCAACATTACCAAGTTGGAGAATTTTGTTGCTGAAAAGAGTGAAACCAAGGATACCAATACAAAAGAGCTCGAAGTTAAATTAAAGAGAATAGAGCAGTATCAGAAGAGACTCGAAGAATTAAGAGAGCAGTATTATGAAATACCTGACTTTGATGAACTTCAAGAGGTAGAATCAGATATTGATCTTTCAATGGATCGCCTCGAGAAATCAGAGGTAAGTATACGCCTTTTGATTGATTCATTAAAAAGTGCTCTAAATGTTTTAAATCAATCTAATGAAACCGAAAGTACAATTGGTTCAAAAATACGCTTACCAGAAATTCCGCTTCCAGTTTTCTCTGGAGCTTACACCGATTAGGCAAATTTCAAGACCCAATTTACCAATTTAATAATCAACAACACTCAGTTGAATGACGCTCAAAGATTATATTATCTTCGTGCATCCTTGAAATCGGAAGCAAAATTGTTAGAATCGTCAGATGATAGTTTTGAATCCTTATTTAAAGCTCTAGAAGAGCGTTTCCAAAATCAAAGGTTAATCATGGAATTTCATATTTTAGCGATAATTAATTATGAAAAAATTAACCAGGAATCTGCAAGAGAACTTCGTTCTTTAGTGGATTGTGTTAAGAAAAATGTAAGAGCTTTGAAAGTGTCAGACTACGATCAAAACAAGTGATCGGATATTTTGCTAGTAAACATAATCCTTCAAAAATTAGATAGAGAAACCAGAACGGAATTCGAGTTTTCTTTAAAGACACATGACGTTCCCGAATTTGATTCACTGATAAATTTTATAGAAAAACGAAGTGCGATGCTAGAAAGTATTAGCCGTTCGCCACATACTAAAAAGGCTATAAATAAGAATAATATTTTCCCCGTTAAACCGAAAGCTTTTGTAGTAAATACAAAGTTCATTCAAAGCCATGTGTGTTATGTAAAAATATGCATCCTTTGTACAAATGCGTCACATTTCAAAATATGAGTGTAAATGAAAGAAATGATGTTGTGAAACGTAATAATTTATGTAAGAACTGTCTTCGTTCTCATCCGGGCAAGTGTATGTACAAATTTAAATGTCAAATAAATGGCTGTAACAAGGCCCATAATTCACTCCTGCATCTCTCAAGTGACGAAAAAACAAGGGTCGATGATTGAGCGGAAACCCATGATTCAATGATTCAGCCGAAATCAGTTATCGAAGGTCAAACAACGTCGGCAATTTTGACGTGTTCGGCCAATAAATCTGTTTTGCTAAACACTGCTTACATCTACATTCAAGACAACCAAAGAGAAAGAGTGCAATTGCGAGCCCTTTTAGACTCTGCTAGTTCGTTATGTCTGCTTACAGAAAATGCAGCACGCAGGTTGGGGTTAAAATTAAAAACAAATAGAATAAACATTTCTGGAATCTCGGGCGTAGGACTTTCAGTGAAGTATGCAGTGAGTGCTGAGATTTCAAATGAAGATGAAGCATTTTCGCGCTGTTTAGAAATGGCAGTGGTACCTAAAATAACGGATTTAATCCCTACAACTAAATTGGATATTTCAAACGTAATTATTCCCCATTCTATCAAATTGCGGATCCAAAATTCTACACTCCAAAAGAAACTTGAGGAGGAAATAGACGTGTTGATTGGAAGTGAATTATTTTTCGAAATTTTAGAGGCTGATCAAACACGAACACTAGATGGCAAATTATTATTGCAAGCAAGTCGTCTAGGACATTTAATAGCTGGATCTCTACCGCAGTACGATAACAAAAAATACTGTTGTTTATTGAAGGAGTCGAATTTAGAATTATAATTTTAAAATTTCTTTGAAATAGAATCCATCCCAGGCGATAATAAGGATGTAATAAAAAGTGAAGAAGAAGTGTTCTGCGAAGAACATTTTTTGAAAACATACAAGCGGGATGAGACATGTAGATTCCTAGTACAATTACCATTAAGAGAGGGTGCAAGAGAGTTGTTAGGGCATTCTAAAGAAAATGTTAATAAAAGGTTAGACGCTATTTGGAATAGACTAGATAAAAATAAAACAATGGCAAATTTATACAGGGAATTTATGGAGGAGTACGAGAATCTAAGACATATGGAGGAAATTAAACACGATGAAGGGGACGAGGTCTCTTATTATATTCCTCATCACGCGGTGTACAAGCCGGAAAAGACATCGACTCCTTTAAGAGTAGTCTTCGACGCGCCATCTAAAACCACTACTGGTGTTTCTCTGAACTCGGTTCTACTAAACGGAGGGACTATTCATCAAGATATTTTCTCTCTGATCAATAGGTTTAAAACACATAGATATGCCTTTAGTGCTTATTATAAAAAAATGTTTAGACAGATTTTGATAGATCCGAAACAGAAAGACCTTCAACGCATCGTTTGGAAGTCAAGTAAGGACGCACCAGTAAAAATTTATAATCTATGCACCGTTACATACGGAACAGTTAGCGCTCCATTTCTAGCAATGAGAACGTTAAAGACCTTAGCGGAGGAAAAAAGTAAGAATTTCCCTGAGGCTGCTGTAATTACCTGTAGAGATGTCTACATGGATGACTTTTTAAGTGGAGCTGATACTTTGGAGAAAACCAAGATTTTACAATCCCAGCTTATTCAGCTTTTAAAACGGGGTGGAATGGAGCTGCATAAATGGATTTCTAACGATCCACAACTGTTACAAGATGGTTCAAGTTCAGATTATTCATTTACGGAAACTTCTCAGCAAATTTCTGTAAAGGCATTAGGAATGCTTTGGCAACCTCAATCTGATTATTTTAACTTCAAAGTAAACATCGAGCATAAGGGCGTTTACACAAAAAGAGAAGTTTTCTCAGCTATTGCAAGACTTTTTGACCCTTTAGGTCTAATTGGACCAGTGGTGACAAAGGCAAAAATGTTTTTGCAGAGCCTCTGGCAACAAAGGTTAGATTGGAATGATCTGTTGCCAACGAATTTACTCAAGGAATGGAAGGAATTTCTTCTAAGGCTAGAAGAGGTAAATAAAATCACTATTCCAAGATATGTCCTTACTGAAGATGCTATCCAGATAGAAGTCCATGGCTTTGCAGATGCAAGTTTGAGGGCTTACGGTGCTTCAATGTACATAAGATGCTACTCTAAGTCTGGAAGATTTCGAACAAAACTTCTTTGTAGCAAATCCAGAGTGGCTTCTCTGAAGACACTAACCATTCTCCGTCTGGAACTTTGCGCGGCATTATTGCTAGCAAGATTAGTCAAAAGGACCACGTCTATTCTTTGCATACCAGTGGACAAAGTCATATTATGGACAGACTCAAGCATAGTCTTAGCTTGGATAAACACTCAGCCTCATAAGCTGAAGACATTCGTGAGCAACAGGGTTGCAGAGATTCAGTCGCTGAGCAAGGGCTATGATTGGAGACATGTTTCGTCCGAAGACAATCCGGCGGATATCCTTTCCAGAGGTTCAGATGCTAGCAATCTCTTAGGGAACACCTTATGGTGGTACGGACCCGACTTTCTTCTGCAAGAGTTACACACAGATTTACCTACAGACTTACCTACCTGTATGGACAACGACTATGAAAAGGAATTGAAAGGACTGGTGAACCTTACACTGCAGACCTCAGCCAGTGATCTGATAGATTCCTTAATCAATTGTTCTAATAATTTTCTTAAACTAATTAGAATTTGCAGTTATATTTTCAGGTTTGTAAATAAGATGCGAAGAAAGGAGGTTAGCAGCCCACACCTAACCAGTAAGGAAATCCAGGCAAGCACTATATTTTTGATTAGGGGTATTCAAGCTGGTGAGTTCGCTGCCGAAATTACTGCGTTAAAAAGGGGTCATAATGTATCCCTAACAAGCAAGGTAAGATCACTTGATCCTTTCTTAGATGATGACTCCATTATGAGAGTTGGCGGCAGACTTAAAAACTCGGGTTTGCCCTTTGAGTCTAAACACCAAATAATTTTGCCAAGTAATCATAAATTGACAAAATTAATATTTGAATATTATCATAAGAATTATTTGCACATTGGTGCGCAAGGTTTGTTGCATCAAATTCGTTTACGATATTGGCCCATAAACGGTAAAGGGATTGCTCGAAAGGTAGTTCATGATTGCTTAATATGTTTTAAGAATAAGCCTAGGGTAGTAGATCAACTGATGGGCAATCTACCATCCGAACGTGTAACTCCCAATCCCCCATTTCTAAATTCGGGTGTAGACTTTTGCGGACCGTTTCAAATAAAATTTCGCAACCAGCGAAAGGGCATTTTTCATAAGATATATGTAGCGATATTCATTTGTCTAGCTACTAAGGCAGTTCACATGGAGACAGTAAGTGATCTTACTTCAGAGGCCTTCATTGCAGCTCTGAAGAGGTTTTGTGCTCGTAGGGGTAAAGTGGATACAATCATGTCTGATAATGCCACAAATTTCAAGGGGGCCTATTCGGAATTGAAGCGCTTACAAAATTTAGTTCAAACTCCAGATTCAAAATTGGCAGACTTTTATTCGTCCGAATCCATTAACTGGAAATTTATACCACCGCGTTCTCCCAATTTTGGCGGTTTATGGGAGGCGGGTGTAAAATCAGTCAAACATCATCTACAAAGAACTTTAGGCTACAATAAACTAACATTAGAGGAATTCGAAACGATAATCATTCAGGTAGAAGGTATTTTAAATTCGCGTCCTTTAGTACCATTGTCGTCAGACATAAATGAGTTTGAAGTGTTGACTCCAGCACATTTCTTAATCGGACGACCAATTACTATGTTACCTGAACCTCAGATTATTAATGTAGCAGATAATAGATTATCACGCTGGCAGCAGATGAAAAAGTATGTTCAAGCTATTTGGAAGCGCTGGCAGCGCGACTATCTTAATCATTTACAACAAAGACATAAGTGGCAGTTTGACAAAAACAATATTAAAATCGGGACTTTAGTTCTAATGAAAGAAGATGGGTTACCTCCTTGTAAGTGGGCCCTTGCAAGGGTGTTTGAGGTAATTCCAGGGGCTGATGGTAAGATTCGTGTGGTAAAGTTGAAAACTGCTTCAGGTATTTTCACACGAGTCATTGGAAAAATTTGTATTTTACCGGCTCAAGACAACTAGGAACAATGTAAATAGTGCAATATTGCAATGTACATAATTCAATGTGTTTAATATTTGTTGTTCAGTTGTAAATACTGTGTGTTCATGTAAATATTTGTGTTTGTATGTAAATGTTGTGTTATGTATGTAAAAGTTTGTAACCAAGTTTAAATTTTTGCAAATTTCAACGCCGGGCGGGATGTTCCGTCTCGGAATGTTGACTACAGTGCCACGGTGAAGGTGTGGCCAAATCCTGTAAAACCGCAGAATGATCAACGCTCCCCGACTAAGCGGGACGCAATTGTAATCTGTATCGTACCCGACTTAGCGGTGACAATTCAAAAAATTTGTTAATAAACGGTTATTCAAACGATCAGTGACAAATTATAATATTGTACAGTCCAAGATAAATAAATAAGATCCAAAGAAGGATCAGTTCCGATTTCTGAACATCTCGTTAAGGGTGGAGGTCGTTTTAGTGTCGTTTCGTTCGCGTATAGTTCTCGATTAGCACTGGTGCACGTATGTGCATCCCCTTGTTAGGCTCCATGGTGGGTGGCGCGGCCAGGAACTGAATTTTCTTCCCCTTTTATGGAATTTAAATCAAGCTTTTCCCCTACAATGAGGGATAATTCATCGCAACAAGTTCACAAGTGTTTATCCGCCAATTGTTTTGTAATAAAATGCACCGATAGCTCTTTTGCTGAAGTGTCGCCATTCCTAATACATAAGACATTACTGTCAATTATCGGAGAAGTGAAATCAGTAAAAAAAACTTCAATCTCGTGACCTTCTTGTTAAGGTGTGTACCAGCCAACATGCTGAACAGTTTTTAAAAACTACCACCTTCTGTCAGTACCCGGTTACTGTTTCTGCACATGCATATTTGAACTTATCTTGTATCCAGGGGGTTTTTGATCCTATTGGATTCACATGCCCAGTAACTATTGTTCCTAAATTATTGTTGCAAGAAACATGTAGAAAAAAGTTAGGTTGGGATGAACGACTACCCATGCATGCAGAGAAGAAATTTATGCAGTGGTTAAAGAATTTGGCACATCTAAATAACATAAAAATTCCGCGATGTGTAATCCCTATAGAATTCAAAGGATATTAAAGCATACATAACTTTGTGATGCCAGTTCATCAAGCTATGCATGTGTGATTTATTTGAGAACAGAAGGTAAAGATGACGTGAGCATCCAACTGCTGCAGGCTAAATCGAGAGTTGCTCCATTACGGAAAACAACTGTTCCTCGATTATAATTGCTCGCTTGCTGCATCGATGCTCGTCTAGCTTATTCAATGAAAGAGGCAATGACGTTGGAAGATGTGCCAAGATTTTTTTGGACAGATTCGACGACTGTTCTCTATTGGATCAAGAACAAAGAAAACTGGGGAACATTTGTCAACAATAGAGTAAAAGAGATTAATCAACTGTCTACAGCAGAAATCTGGAGGCATGTTCCTGGGCAATGTAATCCCGCAGATCTTCCTTCAAGAGGTTGCACTTTGAAGATACTTTTGGATTCAAGATGGTGGGAGGGGCTGCAGTGGATTCTGAAAACTTTCTGCAGACTTTCTGCAGACTTTCTGAAAAAGATTGGCCTTATTCCAAGATACAAATTAACGAAGAAGAAGTTTCAAAGGAGAAAAAGAAAAGAGTGACATAAGTCAATATTTCCTCCAGTGAAACAGTTTGGTATTTTAATCGATTTTCTAAATATTCAAGAATACTGAGATTAGTAGCATGGATTCTTCGATTTGGCTACAATAGTAGATATCACAACAGCAAACCTCTCGCAGCTCGATCCGTAATTTGCTGCATTTGTTTAACAGAATCTGGGAGGAACATACTTTTCCAACGTCTTGGCGTAGGTCAATAGTGATTCTCTTTCCTAAACCGGGAAAGGATGTTACTAACCCTAACAATTACCGTCCAATTGCACTCACCAGCTGTTTGTGCAAGCTGCTGGAACGCATGGTAAACAATCGGTTTGTCTACGTACTAGAAACCGAACTTTATATGTCACCTTTACAAATCGGTTTCCGGCGTGGCCGGTCTACGATGGACAATATTATTGCCTTAGAATCCGAAGCTTGCAATGCCTTTGTCAGAAGAAACCACCTTGTGTCAGTTTTCTTCGACATTGAAAAGGCGTATGATCAGACATGGCGATATGGCATCCTTCGTGACCTTTATAATAACAACTTTCGAGGCCACTTGCCTATTTTTATTGCAAATTTTCTATATCTACGTGAATTTCAAGTTCGCATTGGTACCACACTTTCCGATGTTTACATACAGGAAGAAGGAGTTCCGTAGGGAAGTGTCCTTAGTGTGACACTTTTTTCCCTGAAAATAAATAATATTTTGCATTGCTTACCACCTTCTGTTCATGGCAACTTATATGTGGATGACTTGCAGATTTCCTGTCAAATCAAGGATATGCGTTATATTGAACGACAACTGCAAATTGCAAACTCTCGCATGATGACATGGTGTTCGGAGAACGGTTTTACGTTTTCGGCGGAAAAACCTCTTGCGTACATTTTTGTAAGCGAAGAGGTTTGCATCCTGACCCGCAGACCTATCTCGGCGATTCATCTATCACCGTTGTGGACGTTGTTCGCTTCTTAGGAGTTGTTATATGTGGGAAATATTTCTTTAGAGCAACGAGTAAAAACGACTTTATTTCCTTTAAAACACTTTAATGGACGAACGCACCACAAAACCACACAGCAACTGACATTCTGAAGAGCGAACAAAAAACTAAAAGTTACGGTTACATTATATGTTTCCGGCGCACGTTAGAAGCGCCGTCTAGTGAGGAGGTAGGATGACGCAACATCCTCCACCCGCAAAAGTGTAACTTTAACATAACACATGTTTTGAAAGGCATACATAATCAAGAAGCAGAAAAAGAAAATTGTTCAAAATGAAAATTTTAAGTTCTAGGTTGCACAACAACTCTTCCACTTCTGGTTGTTATTGGAGCGTTTCTCATAATTTCAGCAATTTTACCGGAAGTCTCTAATCGGTACAACCGTTGAAATGGTCGTATCATTTCACCACTTTGCATTTTGACCCTCGCAACACGGGAAACACCATCACGTCCCTTGAAAATTTCAACAATTTTAGACAAAAGCCAATCAACGCGTTTTTTATTATCTGAACCAATTAAAACTATATCGCCAACAACAAGCGGAGTTTGAACAAGATTGCCTGACTGTTTGAGAACGGAGATATATTCCTTATAAAACTGCGCTTTGAGCTTATGCTTTATTGCATGAAGGTGTTTCGCACTCTTGCGAAGGTTTTGTAGGTCGTTTTGATCTAAATCTTCGACACACACTTCAATCTGATCTTGTAAAAATAATGATGGTGTGAGAGGCACTAGATCAGATGGTTCCTCGGAGAGGTAAGTAAGTGGTCTGTTGTTCAGCAAAGCCTCACATTCTCACACACAACGGTGTGAAGTTTATAGTAATTAAGGCACGCTTCCCAAATTGCGTCTCAGCAATTCTTTGAGCATTCTGACTACCCTTTCCCACCAACCACCCCACCAGGCGGCGGAGGGTGGTTTAAAGTGCTAGGTAATTCGTTTAAAATCAGAATGTGCAACAACAGCGCTCCAATCGACGTTCTGGAGCTCGTTGTTTGAGCCGATGAAGTTCATTCCATTATCCAAGTAAACTGTTTTCACTCGGCCACGACGAGAGATAAAGAGCCTCAAAGCGAGCAGAAAACTTTGCGTTGAGACATCCGTAACAAGTTCGAAATGAACTGCGCGGTAAACCGCGCAAGTGAAAATTGCGATCCACACCTTTCGACGATCTCGAAGGACTAGTGGACCGGCTAGGTCCACACCAGTGTTTCGAAAACCGCAGACATTCGGACGCGATCTTCGGGTAGGGGAGCGCACATTGTCGTAGAAGACCTGGTTTTGAACTTTTGGCAAACAACACACTTGGACACAATAGACCTCAAGGTTTTCCTTGATCGCAAAATTCAGTACTTTTCACGTAGGATCATCACAAGCGTTTGCACACCCACATGACTGTGAATTCGATGTCGTTCCTCGACGAGACGAAAAACAAGTTCATGCTTATCAGGCAGCAAGATTGGTCACCTGAAAAAGTCGTCATCATCGGAAGAGATCAGTTTTGTCTCAACACGTAGGAGGCCACCAGAATCGATGTACACAACAAAATTAGGAGGTATGAGGCGACGGTTCTTACCAAATGAGTCTCTTTGGCTGAAAAAAAAGAACCACTGGTCAGAATGACTTAAAATTTGAACTGAATATACTGGAAGAAGGGGGAAACGATTTGGCATAATAAAAAAGTTCCAAAATGTATCAATAGATGGCTCTGTAACATTTTGACACTTTTTTATTATGCTAAATTGTTTCCCCCTTCTTCCTGTATATTCAGTTCAAATTTGAAGTCATTCTGACCAGTGATTCTTTTTTTGCAGCCTTTTGAAAGGGGGACTTTAATTATGGACTCCCTGTATATAAATAAAAGAAGGAATTGGATGTTGAAGTTTATGTGAATTGTGATTTATTTTACCTAACCTGTTTTATTATAATTTGGACAAAACACTCACCGTTTCGAAGCATACACTACATTATAATCCAATTTTATTTTTCTTCCAAATTAAAACACTGCTGTTCTGACTCGAGATTGGTTTCAACTTACTATTTATTTTATAATATATATTCGTACATCAGAAAATATGAAAATTATATATATTTCTTAAATTTAATATTACATATCGTAGCCTTTATCTTAAAACTTAAAACTTATAACTTAAACTTAAAACTTATCAACGAAAACCAAAAAGAAAAGAACATAAAACACAAAATCTTACTGTCTTTGCCAGATTCGCAAAACTCAAAATATAAAATGCAATTCAGTTATTAACGAGAAGCAAACAGGAAGTGTTAAACCTAAGTTGAGTGGCAACAACTGCAATATAATATAAAGAAAAATGGTGAAGTAAAGAATTTGTGATATCGTGTTTCTTTTTTAAATCGGACACGCGAGATTACACAAAGCACGTTTAAAGAAAAAAAAGGGAGAGTGAGAGAGAGAGAGAGATCTAATGAAGTATTTTGGAGGCGAGCTGCCTCTTACCGCGTGGTGAAAACATTAAATTTAATTAGGGTGACCATATTTCGAAAACACCAAACCGGGACACTAAAAAAAAAACGCATCAGTCTCATTCTCATTTATTTTCACAAAACAATACAATTTGAATCAATACAATTAAATACAACAATACAATTAAATCTAAATCACAGAAATATATGCACATGTGTTTATATGTAATAAGTACATAAATGGTTAGAATTATCATGTTCTAATGGTTTATGAAAAACAAAATAAATTATAAATCGTCAATTATAAATCATAAATAATGTGTCACTTATTTATATTTTTTGGTTGACCCGACTTGCTTTAATATTTCTGGTTTGGAGATAATATATTCATGAAATTCTTGGCAGTTCAAATCATAATTCGTCAGCACTTGAAGAATGGACTCTACGGTTGAAATGTCCAATCGATTTCGCTCGTCTGTCCACTGTACATTCATTAGAGAAAAAATCCTTTCAATATTAGCGTTATGAGGTGGAATTGAAAACATATACTGACATATTTTCAAAATTTCGGAATATTCCTCAGCGTGTTTACTACATTTAAAAAAATCCACCCATTTTTCGTAACAGAGCATATTCTCATTCTTCCATTCTGTGGATTTTTCAATCATTATTTTCTTTACGTTACTCATTTGATTAAAAGAGTAGTGAATCATTTAATTTAACTCCTCTTCTTTGAGATACAAACAGGTGGTGTCAACTTTCTTCCAAACGGGTATTTCTAAAAGTAACATCCAAGAAAATACGGTTACACTAGCATTTGTTTCCTTCCACATAAAAAGGTAGTCGTACGTTGTTTTGTA
Organism: Dolomedes plantarius; assembly: GCA_907164885.2. NCBI lineage: Eukaryota > Metazoa > Arthropoda > Arachnida > Araneae > Dolomedidae > Dolomedes > Dolomedes plantarius. The sequence continues at coordinate 13,593,638 of OU015499.1, forward strand.
AAAGTCGTCAATTTCATGCTTATAATTAGACAACATCGATTGCGATATTTCATCTTTTTTCTCTCGTAAGACATTTTTTACACTGTGGCGCTCTTCTATAATTTTAAGAACGCATAAAATAAAGTTCGACGGACCACAGCTGTCTTTTCTGCTTTTTATTTAAAAAGGACGTCACGCATACTATGTACATCATACAAAACAGCTGAATATTATTGAGTTGAAGCAATTGTGGGTGTCGAGATAAACATTAATTACCCACTTCTGGTTTTTGCTGTTAACCTTACAGCGTCTAGTAGTCAACTGATGTTCGGCTCAGTCGGCTCGGGAATTGCGCATGCGTGAATATTTTCACTTCTTTTCAGTGACGCACATGCGGCAACATCCCGCCCGGCCTTGCCATGTTCTCATGCAAGAACTTAACAATTCTATTTTTTACATATATATATAAGTCCAAATATAAATGAATGCTTAATTTTCAGTTACAATCAAATAGATACTAATAAGCAATAACTAATTATTAAAAATACAAAATCACAATAAAAGGATAAACAGTATGCTTAAACACTAGAAAACTTTACACATAAATAACAATATCATAATTATTACCTGAAAACAATACATTTATTTTTCAATAGGCAGTACACTCAATCTGGAAATGGACCTTTTATAAACTCCCTTACTGGCCTTAACATCAACAACTCGTACTTTTTTATCCTGTCCCGGATATATGGCTATTATTCGCCCCAATAACCATTTACATGGTGAGAGATTTTCTTCCCTTATCAAAACCATATCCCCTATTTTTAAATTTTCTTTATTAACTACCCATTTCTTTCTTTGTTGTAGACTATTTAAATATGAAAGGATCCATCTTTTGTTTGTACTGACTTTGTAATTCACTTCCAAGCATTAAGGCAATTTGTCTCAATATTAGTTATGAGACGGTTCGACTATTAGTTAAGAGACGGTGGCCGTTATCGGCCTTCCTATCAGGAAATGTGCCGGCGTCAGCACCTCCAAGTCATCAACATCGGCCGAGAGAGGGGTAAGCGGGCAAGAATTCAAAACAGCTTCTATCTGGTTCAAGAGAGTTAGCAGTTCTTCATAATTAAATTTTGAATTCCCAGCAACACGTTTGAAGTGATATTTAAATGCCTTTATATTTGCCTCCCAGAGGCCTCCCCAATTTGGACTTCTAGGGGGAATAAAAGACCACTCTATGTTTTCTTCCGCGAAAAAGGCAAATAAAGATTCCTCTTTTTCTTGAACAAATTTAAATAAAGCTCTAAGTTCTCTATTAGCCCCTACCATGTTTGTCCCATTATCAGAGAATATTTTATGGCATTTTCCCCTTCTCGAAATAAATCTTTTCAGTGTGTTTATTAGAGCTTGTGAAGTTAAATCACTGATTATTTTGAGGTGTATGGCTTTTATTACTAGACATATGAATATGCAAACATAAACTTTAATTTCGGGACCTTTCCTCTGATATCTATTTTTGATCAAGAATGGCCCGCATAAATCAATTCCAGTTGAATTAAAAACTTTATCGGGTGTTATTCTTTGCGTTGGCAAATTGCCCATTTGTTGCGAGCACTCCTTGGTATTGGCTTTAAAGCAAATGACACAATTGTGCACAATATTTTTGCACAAATTTCTTCCATGAATGGGCCAATATTTTTGCCTAACCTGAAAGAGTAAATGTTGAGGTCCAAGATCAAAATACTTCTCATGATAATATCTTACGATAATTTCAGTTAACTTACCTTTTGCGGGGAGTAATATAGGGTGTTTACTTGAATATGACAGCTGGGAATTCTCTAGTCTGCCTCCTACCCTTAAGATACCTTTACTGTCCAAAATTGGTGACAAATTTTAAATCTTACTTTTAGTAAGAATACTACCACTGCATTTCAGGGCTGAGATTTCTGCAGAGAATTCCTCCCTTTGAAGTTGTTTGACTATAAACCCCTCAGCTTCTGAGATCTCATCCGATCCCAGGGGACCTTGTCTTTTTTTCTTAGGGTTCCTACAATTATTCACAAACCTAAAAAGAAAACTCAGAATTCGAACTATAGTTAAAAATTTGCTATTACGGTTAACTAGATGATCAAAAATTGTGTTTTCAGAATTTAAAGTCAATAAAGTGTTTTCATTAGAGTCTTTAGATTTTAGTTCTGGTAAATACTCTTCTTCATTCGGTACTGGACATTCATCATCAATTTCTACGAGTTCACCAGACTGTAAGAAAGAAGGTCCATTCCACCATATTTCATTATGTAGAAGCTATTCAGCTTTAAGACCCCTGGACAAGAGGTCTGAAGGATTGTCCTTTCCAGCACAGTGATACCACGTATCCAGATCTGTTAACCTTGTGAAAACAATTTTGGAATCTGTCCAATGAAACACAATGCATTTCCTTTTCTGACTGATGATTTCTTGAATCTTTGAACTCAAGCGAGCTGCTACCAAAGCACCCAGAAGCTCGAGCCGAGGTAACGTAACTCTCTTCAATGGTGCTACTCTGACTTTAGAGGTTACGAGGTTTACAAGTACCTTACTTTGTTTTTTAACTTTCACATAAACTGAAGCTCCATATGCAAGTTTGGAAGCGTCACAAAAGGTATGAATTTCTATGATGTCATTTTCTTCTCTGGTAGAATCTAGTACCAATCTCGGGACTCTGAGCTCATTTAAGAGCGGCAGCTCCTTGCACCAATCCGTCCACTCTTCTTTAATCTCTGGAGGTAAATTCTCATCCCATGTGATTTTCTTCGACCAGAGTTTCTGAATGAGGCATTTCATTCTTATTGTAAAGGGGGTAAGCAAACCCAAATGGTCATAGATTTTCCCAATGGTTTGCAAAAGAAATCTTTTAGTGTTTTCACTGCCCGAAATGAATTCTAGTAGACCTTTTGTGTCCACGGTCAGACAATCTTCTTGAGTTTGCCAAGCCATACCAAGTACTTTCGTCTTGCTGGTTCACAAGCTGACAGAATTTTCAACTGGATATGTCTCGAAACCTTCTGCAGCCCACTGACTCATCAACGTAGCGTCATTGGAGATCCATTTTAGCATTACCATCCCTGCTTCTTTCATAATATTTTTGGCATAGCTGGAAATAAGAAGTGCCTCTTCACGAGTGTCTTGTCCTGTGATCCAGTCATCAACGTACATGAAAGAATCTAGATGTTGTACAGCTGTGCAAAACTCATCTTTATACTTAGCAATGTGATGTTTAACAGTAGCCGCTAACAGGAACGGGCTAGCGTTGACCCCAAAGGGTACCCTGTTGAATCGATATATTTGCAGGTTTGGCCTTTTGTCAATACGAGGGTTACTGTCAGTCCACAAAAAATGTACAGCATCTTTATGGTTTTCTTCCAGGCAAATTTGAAGGAAGGCTTGACGTATATCAGATGATATTGCAATTCGATTAAGTCTAAAGTTGATAAGCACATCTAGTAGGTTTGGATATAAGTTGGGACCCTGCCACAAGCAGTCGTTTAAGGACAATTCATTAGTCTGGTGCGATGCTGCGTCAAATACTATACGTGTTGTAGTTGAAACCCGACCTTCCTTTTTTACGGCTTGGTGGGGCAAATAATGTGTTGGTTTGTCTTTGTTTATTTCAGAATTTTCGACTTTCTCAACTATTCCTTGGTTTAAATAATCTTGAATAATATCCGAGTACTGTGAATAAATATCCGAATTTTTTTGAAACCTTCTCCACAAACTATGGAATCGCTGTTTTGTTAGCGGAAAATTATCTGAAAGCTGTTTCCAATCTTTACGAAATGGCAAGTCCACTGTATATCGCCCATTTTTGTATCTGACTGTTTCTTCAAAGATTGCCATGGCCTGATCTTCTTCACGAAAGCAAGGATCATCTTTTATGCCAAGAGATTCGAGTTCAAAAAATTGTTTCAAAGTGTCCTCTATAGAACTATCGTCTTTAATAAGAAAGTACGATGCTACATCATTAGTTTTGATTTCGTCGAGTCTTCCACCCGCGATCCAACCAAATTCAGTTTCCTTAAACAGTAATTCCTCATTCACTTTATAAAGATTATCTTTCATTATTCGACAAAAAATATCAGCATTTAATAACGCATGAATCTCTTTGGCTTCGAAAAAACTAGTAGTTCATCAACTTTTTGTTGCAGCTGGTCTATTTTTTTCAGTTTCACATCAAGTTCCGTTTTATTTGTGTCTGTTGACACTTTATCCACAAAGTTTTCGATTCTAGTAATACTTCCTTTTAAGGAAGATTTTGCTTTTAAAAGTTTTTCTACGGTATCCATTTTGCTGATTTCAGGCTCCCGCTCTGACGGGACCAAATGGCGCTCTTCTATAATTTTAAGAACGCATAAAATAAAGTTCGACGGGCCACAGCTGTCTTTTCTGCTTTTTATTTAAAAAGGACGTCACGCATACTATGTACATCATACAAAACAGCTGAATATTATTGAGTTGAAGCAATTGTGGATGTCGAGATAAACATTAATTACCCACTTCTGGTTTTTGCTGTTAACCTTACAGCGTCTAGTAGTCAACTGATGTTCGGCTCAGTCGGCTCGGGAATTGCGCATGCGTGAATATTTTCACTTCTTTTCAGTGACGCACATGCGGCAACACACTGTTTGTAAGAAAACGTTCGTCGGACCTTTCCTTAATGATGGTTAGCGTCTCTTCCAATATTGAATAAACTTCGATGCAGCATTTCTTGTTACCTTCTATTTTTTTAATTTCTATTTCAAAAACATGCAATTGACTATGAATAAACCATAGATAGACTTCTCTCAAGGGATTATTGAAAAATGTCAATAAGGTTTTCGGAGCTCTTTCCTCATAAAGAAAAAAATTTTTTAATCCCTCAAAAATTTTTAGTATCCTTTCTACTGCAGGAAGCAATAAAAGCCAACGTGTGCCTGAATGAGACAACACATTTTGATATTGGAGTCCCACGAAATCGCAAAATTCTTTTAGTCTTTCAGTCCTCACAGTATAAATTGAAAAATATGTAAATATTTTAACGACTACGGCCTCAATATCACAAGAGAGTCTATCTGCGGCTGTTTGTATAGTACTGTGCATGATATGCGCCGGGCAACCGATACCCTCTATATTTTCATTTATTTGTTTCAATTTATAATAAATATTGCACGTTCCTTTTCTTCGAATACCTCCGAAGTTCGTATTAGCATTATCACCGCAGAAAGCTACACATTTACTTATGTCTAATTTAAATTTTTTTAACGTGTCAATGCAAAAATTGGTGATCGTCTCGGCTGTTTCATTTGGCAAGGAAGTGACCCTTAGCAATTTAAATTGTATTCCTTTATACATGTGAAAATACTGGATGCCAAAAGAAAAGATTTTTGTCGATTTATGATTGCTAGCGTCCGTAGAGAATCCATAAAAATTATTTTTTTCTATAATGATATTAATATTTTGAAGAGAATGTGGAGCAATAATTGATTTCATTAATGCAGTCGTCTTGGTTCGTGCTGACGAAAATTTACTTGCAATTACTGAATCTGAGTATAAAACTTTTATTAACTTATTACTGCAATCTGTACTGCGAAATGTATAATGATGTTTAATTGTATGATATGCAGTAGTCAATTCAGCTGCATTTATTTTATATTCTTCATCGGAACTAGGTTTGCTAAAAAAAGAATCTACTGTTCGTGAAGAACTTGCAGTTGATATGTTGCAAATACGCTTTTTCGAATTTATGTGGTCCTTAATATCTGCTCGACCGCCATGCCTAATACTTATAAAGGACATACATACTGTACATTCTACTTCCTCTACGTGTCTACCTTTTCTTATGAACTTCTATTCTTTCGAGTAATCTTCTTTATACCTACATTTACGCTTCGGCATTTCAAGGGATCTAAAATTAAAATAGTAATTAATGAAATTTAATTTTATATTAATTTTCTAACTTATTTAATATACAAATCAATTATCAATTTACAAAATAGGGAACATATAATTTTAATGTGGATTGAACGAACTTGATTTTTAAAAATTAGGTTAAATTTAAAAATTATTTAAAAAAGGAAAAATATACCTTATTACGCTAGGAGTCGGAAAACTGGCGTTTCGAGTCTTGAGCAAACAGTGTACTCTCAAAAGATGCAAAGCTTTGACCAAAGCGCTGTTATCTGTACGAAAGCGATCAGCAAAGTGAAAAAACATACAAAACACAGGTTCATTACCCCCACTACTGTATGGCCAGAGCCACAAGGAAAATGTAAACAAGTACGTTAGTGTGCTTAAGCTTACAACCACTTACATCTGTTTTGTAAAACGAGTGAGCTGCTTGCTCACGAATAGCAGTATTTTTTTCGAATACGAAATTTGTAAAATATGTAAAATCGGGACAATAGACCGTCCCGAAGACATTTTTCGGGACGCCGGGACAGAGTACCCAAAATCGGGACAATCTCGGAAAACCGGGACGTTTGGTCACCCTAAATTTAATGGAAGTCTAAGGGCCTGTTCACATAGGAGTCCGTTGCATTTCGTTAAGGAAAAGATGACGTTGAGACGAAAATAAACCAATCATAGGCCTCCAAACGATTAGCAATGAAATTTTTAACGCCTATGATTGGTTTATTTTCGTCTCAACGTCATCTTTTCCTTAACGCTACGCCACGGACTCCTATGTGAACAGGCCCTTACAGTAATCATTTAATTCTTACACGTTAGAAATGAAAAAAATGTAAGTCAAATTATCTGTATGTAATATGCGGATAGATAAAGGCTATTCCATGTATAAATTAAAATAATTCATCTCAATTTGAACGTATCGTTAAAATTAACATGAAAACGGCATATACTTTCTGCCTTTCGATATTCGCGTGATCATAGCAGAAGAAAAGTGACGTAGCCAGTGACGTTGCGACTTTCTTCCTTATTTCATCAGAAAATTCTGGAAGTACGGGTTTTGTTGGCAAGATTGTGATTGGTCAGTTCTTTAGATGTTATGTAAGAATACCATATCGATTTAGATCTGCGTTTGTAATGTATTAATTCAGGAGTACTGTGGAGCAGTGCGATTGCAAAGGCTTAACTTAGCACGTTCTGTAAGAGGTCGAAGAAAGGACATTGTGTTAATAAATTTTCTAAGTGCAAGTCTTATCTGTTTATTGCCATAAACCGTAGTTCACATCCCTAAAGATGCCAAGAGGTAGCAGACGATCATCTCCTATGAGGTTTGGAAATACTTATTAATTCACTTAGTTTATATTTTAGAAGAGTGTGAAACGTTTGAATTCGGTATTTAAAGGAGTTTTTTCTCTTTTTTTTTTGTTGTTGTTTGTTTAAAGTAATGACTGCAGTTGCCTTTGCATAAGCGTACCATTTTAACCACTTTTATGTTTAAAATGAACTATTCTGTCTCAATCGTGTCCTTTATACGTGTTGTGTTGAAATTCTATCACATTTTAATAAAGTTATCTACTAAGGTTTTAACTATGTTGTTCGATATGATGTACTTCCAAGTATAATTTTAAAAGTCATCCAATAATTTATTTACAATCCCTAATAATTTTGACATTTGTTAGGAAAAAATTCGGGAGATACACATAATTCCAAAATTCAAAACAGTTACTGTATGTATAACTTAACACATGATACTATCATGATCAGATTATTTTAATGAGATAGTTGTACGCAATTTGGTCGTTTAACACATTGTTACATGGCGTTATGTTACATACACAAAATAACAATGCATCGTAGAAAACCAATAGCCAAGGTTTCGCCTGTGAACCTGCTTCTGTTGCTGTCTTTATAAGCACATGTAGTTATAAGATCTTGACAATTTCTGTCTGTATTACTTAGCAAAGAGGGTGTATTCTTTTTCTTATACTGTTTAATAGGACAAAAGTCACTATCAGAACTTCTGCCATATTTATTATCACGTGGAACATTACTTGCTGCATCTATAAACACAGCTGCAAGAAATTTCTCACAGTGTTCTTCATATTGATGCTCTAACTTGTTCAAAACTGAATGGACAAGAACTGAATATCCTTCTCATTCATCCTTCTCATTCTGATTAGTTTTAATGTTATTCCTAATTTTTATTTTAGTAGTATCTTTCATCTTCATTTTTTGCATGCATGTTATTATGGTTGATTTGAATAAATTTTGTGATTTCAGGTTTCAAGGTGTCTTATTTACATCTTTCTTTACTATGAAGGATGTACATAGAAATATAGATACATAAAAGGACACAAATTTGCCACTGCATCTCTGTTACTAGGAAGGAAAATATCCAGGGGGATGCTGAGAAATCCCCCCCCCCCCTCCCTGAGAAGAGGGCAGTAGGCCAAATAAGTTTGGGAACCCCTGTTTTGGATTATCCTTGTTATTGGAAAAAAGTTACAACTAAGATGCTTGCTAAAATCTTAAATTTAATACCTTTTTGATAACAAGGCTGTTTTTCCCTTTTTTTGGTTGAGTTTTCAGTCAAGCACAAATAAAAATAACAAAGAACTTTTTAAATCATAAATGTATTGAATTAATATGGAATATCCATTGTTTAATAAGAGATTTAACAAGATGTCTCTGTTAAAGTGTTGTATAGAGAAGGAAAATATTAACATGTACATGCATTTTAAATATCATAAATTCATACTCAGGATTAAAAGAATTTTGCCAACAGTATGCTTATGAAAGAAATAGAATTTTTGTCCACGTATTTTTAAATATGATTTTCAGTTAATGCAGAAAGATTAATTTTTCCCTCACCTTCTTTAGCCTGCTAGGATAATACTTCAGGAGTTTTTTTTTTTCAGATTTTTTTATTATAAAATCTTTTGCCAAAGGCATTTCCCATTTGAGAAATCGTGTTAATGTTTTATTCAATATACTGTGCTTACTGTTGAACTCAATTTATTCATACATTGGTCCTAAGAGTGTTAGCTTAAATCTCTTATGTAGAATAGCAGTTTTAATTGATGTTTTTGTGATGAAAAGAATATTCCCACTCATTAACTCTTTTTTTTTTTTATAAAAAAAAGCCTTAATGTTTGATTTTTTTTTGCTTAAATTAGCAGGAATGTGTTGATTTGTATACATGCATGATTTTCAAGCAAATCCTGTGGATCATGAGTAGAACCTTTTATTAGTCAGCATTGTGAATTATATTAGTGGTTATTTGTTGATTTATTAGATACAAGTGATTTTCTCAGTTTTAATGGTCACTCTCTATTGAAGGTCTGCACCAAGACCTGCTCCTACTGTTCCTGCTAGGGCACCTCAACATGCTCCAACACCTGTAGCCCATGCTCCACCACCAATGGCTGCACCCCAGCAGCCTGGGATGTTTGCACAAATGGCTACAACAGCTGCTGGTGTAGCTGTTGGGTCTGCTGTTGTAAGTATGATCTTAGGTGTACAGTTATTGGATTCAAGTATCACATGCTTAATACGCTATCTATCAATAAGTATTTGAACACCCATGCAAATGATATCTGTGGTCCTGATATATATCATGCCCTCTGCCATTATTTTTATTTATTTTTTAAATTACACCATCGTCTTCTCAGAAATAAGAATATTGCAGTCCAGTACAACAGGGAGGTGGCTCCAGAGAGGGGGAGATCTCTATCATCACAAGAGCGAATGTCAAGTAGGGAGGGGCAGCTGAAAAGATACTCCCCGGTCATGTGCATAATATTGCAGAATGGAGAATCGGCTAGTTTAATTTTATAAAGATGGGCTTGCAAGTAATCATGTACGGTGATGACTCTTAAACATGTCACTCCCTCGACTCTGGGGAGGAGAGAAAGTTGTGCACCTGTCTGGTTATCAAGTAGACAAGCCCAAGATTTTCCATCAGCCAACTCTTTAAGAGTAGAAATTCTTTTGTGCTGGATATTGCCTCTGAGAAGTCACTTGACATTTCGAAAAGAAGACAGGAGACAAGGTGGATGTAGTGTTGAAAACTCCTGAGCGAACAAGTCGGCATGCTCATTGCTATGCAGCATTTGCTACAATGGTTAGGAATCCATTGGAGAATGACCTCTCTTCCAGTACTAAGAAATGAGTCTATACACTGTTTACATTCAAACTTGAATTCTGATGGGTATAGATTATAATCAGTAATGGCCTGAATTGGAGCCTGAGAGTCAATGAAGAGGACAATGTTTTGGTGAGGGATATCGTCAATAGCTCTAAGGGCCATAAATATTGCAAAATTTTTTGCCATCAAAATTATACAACCAGGCACTGAAAGGTTCTTTAAGATTGAAAAATTTAAAGTATGAGCAGCTCCATCTGTACCGGATGTTGTGGCAGACCTATCAGTATATACATGTAATCTGTTATGATTTGAGTATCTCTCCTGGATAGTAGCCAGAGCTATAGATTTTAACTCTGTCTGTAGGGAGACATGCATACATACAGGCTGTATCATTTCCAATTTAGCAGTAGCATATCTCAAAATACCCATGAGAGCAGATGGCCTAAAGATGGGCTGTCTGAGGTCGGAAACATCAGACTCCAGCAAGTCGCCGGAACTCGAATAAAAAAGTGTGTTGATTTTTAAGTCTCATTTGAGAAGGGATATAGTCAGGCTAGAAATGCACCTTTCTCAACAAATTTCACCAAGAGAAAGGGATGTGTAGGTTTGTCTATCAGATACACTATAAATTTCAGTCTGCAATTGCATAGCAGCAATAGGAGTTGAGATGGCTGCACGAGTAATGAGTCTTAGTGCTTTATTTTGAGCAATGTCCAGTTTTGATAATGCACTGTCAGAGGTAGTGATAAGAAGCTCTGTACCATAATCAAATACTGGTCTAATGAAGAAGGTAAATGTGGAAATTGAACATTTTGTGATGCTCCCCACTTTACCCCTGCAATTATTTTCAACAAACCAAGTCGACTTGTCACGTTATCGACCACTTTGTTTATGTTTAGTCTGGTCTCAAGGGTTATACCCAGGTAAGTAGCACAGTCAGTCCTAAGCAAAATTTTGTCTTTGTATACCAAGTTAATGTTGTGCTTTTTCGTGCTTACGGTGAACAGTTCAAAATTAGTCTTTACAGGGTTTACCTTGAATTCGTTTTCTAAGGTCCAATTTGCCAAAGCCATATTTTGGGTACTCTCCAACATAGGGATATCAGAGCCAGTTGACCTTAGAACAAGGTCATCAGTGTATAATGAAGAATTTATCTCTGGAATAGCATTTTCTATAAAGCTCAATAGATCATTTATCATAATGGTAAACAGGACTCAGTACAGAACCCTGTAGTATGCCCTGCTTAGTTTGTCCATAACCTGATCGAGAGTTTCCATGTTCAACATTTAAGAACGGCTGTGAAAAGAAGTCACTTATCCATTTAAAGAGAGGACACATGCAAAAGTGTTTTGAGAAGCATTTTTCTCCATATGCAGTCAAAAGCTGATTTAAAATCAATGAAGACTGCAAGAGTACTTTGTTTCCTTTGGAAGTGGTCTTTAATATGTTGAAATAGTAGTACAATTTGTTTGGTTGTGTTGTATCCCTGTCTGAAGCTAGCCTGTCTCGCAGAGGTATGACCACATTTGTCCAGGAAATACTGTAGTTGATCAATGACCATTCTTTCAGTTAATTTGCTCAAAATACAGGTTAAGGAAATGGGTCTAAAATTATGTATGTCAGCTGGGTCTTCTAACTTTTCAGACAGGAATAACTCCGCCATTAAATATCATGTAGGAAACAACATTGGCATTAGTTGTATGGAAGATGCCATGAAATGCAAAGTTACCTGATTTTGAGAAAGGTGTAATTGTCAGGTATCGTAAAAATGGCTGATTCTTAAGGGACATATCTAGCGAGCTGAATTACCCAAAATTGACATTTGCCTATGTGATACAGAAATGGAAGGTGAGCGGTGATTGTCGGAATCTGCTCTGAGTCGGCAGACCCACGAAGCTGGGGTATATAGACCGATGGGTGCTGTCCAGAGAAATTCATAAGAACTGCCCCCAACTAATGACCCACACACTCCAGGAGTTTCAACAAGCATCAGGGAGTGTTGTTTTGATGAATACCATCCGTAAGGAAGCACATCTGCTTGGTTTTCATGGTCGTGCTGGTCCACCATGGATTGGTATGGTGATAATGGGGTTAACTGAATGGGCTGGCCTTCCTAGGGACTAGACCCGAACCTTAGCGAGAACCTCTGGGGTGAGTTGGATCACTGAATTAAGGTGTACAACAGTGATTCTCAACCTTTTTAAAGCTGTTGCCCCCCTAAGGGGCAGAAATGTTTTCAATGCCCCCCCCCCCCCCCCCCTTTGGGAAAATCCTATAATTTAAAGTATGGGGAAAGGGGATTACAGAATTATAAAAGGCAAAAATTTTGAGTATTTTTTTCAGCAGATTTATGTACCAAATTTGTTTGATATAACTCGATAATTTTGATAATTTTGCCCTAGAAGGCAGTTGGATTCCTTTTATTAAAATGAGTAATGCAAAAAAAAAAAAAAGCTTAAATGCTCGTTTTATTCTTAAAAATTATTTATTCTTATTTAGATAATTTAAAAAGAACAGCAAAAAAATTACACTAAAAGAGTAATAGCAATGAAGCAATCAAGTATGTCAGTGGGATGGTTGTGCTTGATGATTCAGAGCCAGTTTCTGAACGTTCGCTTCAATATTTTTAGAGAGATGAAGGTGCAAGTCCCCTCTTTCCACGATTTGTAGTCGACTTCTCTTTTTTGTAATTTGATCAGTTACAGCACTGAATCCTCGCTCGACAAGGTAGGAGGATGGGAAGACAATAAAATACTTTTTGATGATAGTCCACAGTCCTGGGTAGAGGCGACTGATATTACTTTGAAGCCAAAATTCTGTGAGACTATCACCATCCTGGAAGCAGGCTTTCAAAGTTTCATTAGTTGAAAGTTCGACCAATTCCTCTCGAATCTGAACCTTTGTTGTCTCAGTATTCATAAAAGGGTTCATGTCCGATTGAGGGACTTCCAGGGACAAAATATCCTCAAAACGCTCAGAAAAGTCCTTGTGCAAAGACTCAAGGTGTTGACAGTAAACTTGTGTTTCACCGAAGGGGATTTCACTGCTCTTATGCAGATCCGACAAGATTGGAAACTGACTGAACTCATTGCGACCAAAATTCTGCTTTTCCACAAAGTGAGTTTTTTTAGGGAGGCAGAAATAACAGATTTTGTTGTGATCAAATTGAGCTCTTCGCCCTGAAGCTGCAAATTAATTCCATTGAATTTTGCGAATAAATCGGTCATGTAAGCAACATCAATCTTAAATTGTAGCAATCTATCTCTCAGAGCTACATCTTTTTCTTCGAGAAAATCAAGTACAGAGCCAAAAAGATTCCAGAATCTATTGAGGCAGGCACCTTTGGAGAGCCAGCGAACCTCTGTGTGTAGAAACAAGAGATTCAGTTCTTCATTGTTGTCCTTATACAGCTCCCTGAATAATCAATCGTTGAGAGCATTACTGTGAATTTTGTTCACAGCAGAGATGACATATTGTAATGACTAATGCAAACGGTCGCTGAGGTTTTTTGCAACTAAATGCTGTCTATGAATTACGCAGTGAACAGCTTAAATATCTGGTACCTCTTTCTTCAAAAGGGCAATGAACCCACCATTGCAGGAGCTCCATCTGTGGCAACAGACATAATGTTCCCAAGAGGAATATTTTTCTCTTTATAATAATATTTGACAGTATTATAAATAGATTCACCTTTAGTATCTGAAATCAAGCTTCTTGCAAAAAGCATCTCTTGAATAATTTTTCCTTACTTCACAAACCGGACGTACACTAACAGTAAAGCCTCATTAGTACTTGGCAATGTTGATTAATCAACCTGAAGAGAAAATTCGGTGGGTATCAAAAGTTTGCAAAAGGAAGCTTCAACATCTTCAACCATCTGATCAATTCGTCGTCGCACTGTATCATTGCTTAATGGGACATTTTTTATAACATTGGATGCGGATAAATGGTGCAAAACCGTTTCTAAACCTTGATAGCCAGCAGTATCAACTCTTCGCCGATGGTATAAGCTTTCCCCGATTTAGCAATTAATTTTGATATATTATAAAAGGCTATCAAACCATCGTTGCATTTTTTTTATGAGGTTGCTAGTAAGCCTGAGATAGACGGTGCCTTCAGAAACTTGTTCCGGATGTTCGTGAAAAATGACAAATCTTTATTTTGTTTGTCAGGATGAATTTCTGCAGATGCTCCTGCAAACGAGATGGTTTCATTGCCTCATTAGATAACACTTTGTTACAAAGTAATCACATGGGTAGTTGTGAGTTCGACGGCGAAGGAACACATCCGAACTTCAAGTATGTGGAATTGTATTGACGACACTTCTTTTTATTAACTAACATCATTGGCGGCAACAAAATATGATGAAAGATAACTATTTCTCAAAATTAATAATTCATGATCACGATAAAGAACTAATAAGTGTGCTTACCTAGCCGACTGGATAAATAAACATGAAAGTAAATCGAAACTGATGGAAAAAACAGAAATAAAGCGAACAAAAAAAACAACGCAAGAAACACGGGTCAAATGAAACATTCATAGAACGCTCAACACATGCGCTGCGATGCGTGCGAAAACAGCTGGCACATACGCTGTGCTGGTTGGGATCGGAGAAGAATCCTAGTGTAGAGTTCTTCAAGGTCATCCTACCTAGAATACAAATTCGTCTCACCAGAATTTCGTGAGGGGGAGTCATTGCGTAAGTTCGTTTTATTACTGGTACAAATGGTGTAAACCGGAAAATCCATTTAATAAATTCTTTTGGGAGTTTTAAAATTAAGTTCGAAGGCCAAAACATGCTCATCGCCTCCCCTACCACCCAAAACATACCCATCGCCTCCCTACCGCCCAAAACCAGTTCACCACCCCTCAGCATGCTCCCAGGCGGGCGGTACTGCCCCCGTTGAGAACCAATGGTGTACAACAACCATCTGAAATTGGTGAAGGAACTTGCATGTCTTCTCGAAGTCAAGTGGAAGAAAATACCATTAGCCGTCATACATGGACTTGTGGAGAGCATGCCCCAGAGGGTTGAGGCTGTAAAGGCCTCTCGTGGAGGCTTTACCAACTATTGCATATGAATAAATTTTGTTTTTTCTTTTCTATCACAGGTGTCCAAATACTTATTGTTAGATTATATCGTATAGATTAAGTTGGTTCCATTCTATATCAGCTCGCACATTATGTGCGAATATCTTAATGGACAAATGCTCTGCATTAACAAACATATCAGCTATGTGCATATGTAATGAAAAATTTCTCAATTTTTTTATTTAAGTTCTTAGATTCTTTTTTTTTATTTACTTTGCTGCAGATTTGGAAAATATATATATACATAGGGGAAACTTGGGAGGTTTGACCTGCTTCTTACAAAAATAGTTTTTTCTTTTTTTTAATGTAATAAAATTTCCAAGTTGATATTATTTGATAGTTTATAATGTTACTCATCTTTTTACATTATATTTTTTTAAATTATAAACTACACATTTCTGTGGTGATTTTTCAAGATTGTACAAACTGGGTCAAACCTCGCTACTTGAGGGAGGTTTGACCCACAGAAGTTAAGGGTTATTAAAAACTACACAGCAATAGTTAAATGTGTAAAAAATATCATTAAAACCTACAGGCAATAATTAAATGTCTAAAGAAATACCAAATATTTATTCAATGATTAAATGTAACAAATAATACAAACTAAAATTGTTAAATGTATATAGTTTGAATCAGTAAAGATTCTGATAGTTAGAAATGTCAAATTTTTTTTTTTCAAAGCAACTTTTTCAGTGCCTCCACTGATCATTGGATGAGGGAGCTTAATGACATCTCCTTTTGGATACTGTTGAAATATCTTCTTTTCCTGAATAAATAAAGCTGAAGGTAGATGCATCAGACCTAAGAAAATTTATAGTAATATCATCTTCATTTACTTTTACGACATGTCCAATATAATGCAAGAAACTAGATTTGGTTGTGAATTTTACTATAACGAAATCTCCAATTTCAATGCTAGTTCAGGAGTCTTCAAAATCGTAATCTTCATCACTTGAAAATTTTCTGGTTCCTTTTCACTATCTGAAGACAAATGTATTTCCTTTTTTCTTTGTTTCTTGGCCTTCTTCTCAATATTTTGTGAAGCTCTCTTCATCTTTTTCATGTTATGCTCGTTCTCAATTTCAGCTTTGATAGGGGTATCTGTCAAAATCCTTAATTTGGTACAATTTCTACCTCCTCTACCTCTGCCTTTCCTAGGTCCTGTTTTAGGAAACGGACTCAGCTGCTCAGGTGTTATTAGTTGTGCTGTAAAATGTGAATTTGAACTTGTAGATGGAATAGTAGGATTGGAAGAGGTGAAACTTGTAGATGTTGATGGAGATATTGTTGGCAGACTTAATATACTGGTAGATGGATTAGAGGATGCAGCAGAAGACAAACTTATAACATCCGGATCTGGTCAATCTGTGACATAAGATGAAAGAAAATCAGATTCAGAAAAAATATCTGAATTTAATGGCCAAATTCCAGTATAAGCAAATCCGCTTTGTATGTTTTCTGGAGTAAAAACTTTCGAAAATGACTTGCAAACAAAATCTGGAATGTCATATATTGTAATAGGTTTACCTGGGTATGTGACCATAAAATCACTGGCAGCAGAATTATAAAATGTCTTGAAGGGACTGAAAACAGTTCCATAAAGGGGCTGCAACCTATGGCTTGTATGGGGTGGTAGAGTTAACAGAGTTATTCCATTGTCTTTACAGGGTTCAATCAGGAGCGTCATTCGTGAGGCTGAAGGGCCAGTTCCCCCCCCCCCCCTACCCCTTTCAAGGATTGAGAATTTTAGATATTTTTTCTTAGCAAACAAATTTAGTAACAAAGTAGAATAAATAAATTTCATTTATATTAAGGTTGATCATAATAATGCATAAACAGGAAGTGTTTCAAATGAATATATTTCATTTTGTTATTTTGATCATAAGTTAAGAACAAAAATTCTTTGATTTGAGTTAAGAGCAACATTTCTATTTAAAACTAATTGAATGTTGTAAAGTTACCGTCATGTTAAAAACTAAATGGGGAGGTTTGACCCAGGCCAAACCTCCCTTAATAGCCATTTTAGAAAAAAAATCAAAACACATTTTAAAAAAAAAGTAAAAATAAAAAAAATAAGTATACTGTCTTTTAGTATATTAAATCTTAAGTACACAAATAATTCAACTTATATATGTTAATGACAGTTGACACAGGAGAGAAGAGCTTGTAACAAAAAAAAAAAAACTACTTTTCTGGCTGAAAATGTTATCACAAGTGATTTCTCCATGATTCTACTTGCAAATGGTTAACACACACACATGTAATTCTGCTTGATACCATGCTGCCATGCGGCAGCATGGTATCAAGCATCATCAGCTAAATAAATTTGTAAATATGAAAACGACAGGGTGGGGGGTCAAACCTCCCTAGTTTTCCCTATAGCTTTATTCTTACGAAAATGTTTATCTACTCTATTCTTGAAATTGTATTCTACAAGTTAAGAAAATAATTTATTCTAAATGGCCCTTTATCTGATTATATTTATTTATCAAGCAGATTCAATTAGTATAAAATTTCTTTTATGAGAGACATTAGCAACAGAGGTAAAAAATAGAATACAAAATTTAAGGAGTTATAAGATTTAAAATTTAATTTGCAACATAAAATTTATAAAATTTAAAAAACTGGAGGAGAAAGATTAAAAGATCTTCATGTATGGTTAAATGTAGTTTGTATGGATAGAATGCTTCATATCTTTCACTCACTCATTCATGTATTTAGTTTTATTTGGAATCATGAAAGACTCCATAATGAAAATTTAAAAATAACTCAGTAGCACTCTATAGAAATTAAGCCCAAAAATTGTAAAAAAAATATCAGAAGTATGTGGGTAGAGTTAGGTAAAAACATCACAAATACATTTTAAAAGTTGAACGTTTAATTCATCATTCTTTTACATTTTAGCAAAAAAAAAATTTAAAAAGTTTATTTGCATTCCCAGTCATATTAATAGCTGTATTGAAGATGAAATGTTTTAACTTGATAGACCCGTAGTGGTCATCGGTAAATTGTTAGTGATTTCTCCCTTGAATGCGGCATCTAGAGAAACTTAATAGACCGTCTTCACTTGTATACCGAACAGTGAAACCCTCTGGATGACAACTTGTACTGTGGTTGGAAGGCGTGCTTGGGCTAATCCATCGGTCGAATGAGAGAGGCAGACCGGCTAATTGCTCTGAAAAGTCTTCCTTATACCCTGGGCTGTGGGTTCTACTGTCCAGTCACTAGCAGGGGAAAAGTCTGCATATCTTTGATATATTTGTATAATAAAACTGCTTATAAAAAAACTGAAATGGGTGAACAAATCGTGAGAATGACTCGTGTATACTGTCACCGAGAGAGTTTGTTATGGTGCTATGTTTAAATACTTTGACCACGGGGATGAATAGGTTGGAAATGAAAAATAAATTTAAAAAAATCTTTTTAAAATATATTCCTAACAAGTTTTAAATTACTTTCTCATGGTATCTAGTAATTATCTGTTTTATCGATTTAATTAATTTTTTGGGATTGTCTTTCAAAATAGTGTTTTTGTAATTTTGAGAACACTCAATGAAAGACATAGATAAATGATGGTAATACATCACTAGAGAATTTAGAGAAACACTCTGAAGTGCTATAGAGTTTTTCTAAAGGTGGCTCTGAACAAACAGTGAATAGAATATGATGGATTTTAAACTATATATAAATGTAATTTAAATCATTAAATATGTATCTGAACTGTAACATGGTGTAACCTAAGTCCTCAGTAAATTGTATATACATACACTACCCTACAATAATGGACCAAACAGCAAGATATGATGGTGTAAGGGAGAGAATACATGCTTTAATAGGGGGATAGTCTCCCATGTGCTGCAGTTACACTAGCAACCCTTCTGCGCATTACTTTCAACAAGGTTTTGATACACAGCTATGGGTATTTCCAGGCCCAGATTTCCGCATGGGCAAGTGGGGCACTTGCCCAGGGCCCCCAAATTTAGTATAAAGTTGTACATAGTTTTGAGAATTTGTTTTTTGGTTAATATAGTAAAGGGCTGCAGTGACGGATACAGAAAAAAATCCTGGGTGGAGCAAAGTGCACCCACTACAGTGAAAGCATGCTTACGTCCATAAGCGTTTCTGGTTTAATTTTTTGGTGGGAGGGGGGAGTTGTAATAACTCCAGACTGTGATTTATTTTGAATTTCAAAAGAAAATTTCATGAATTTATTTATTAACATTAAAAAGTAAATTAATTAATTGACACTTCTTATTAATATTCATTATTTTTTTCAAATTTTTGACTTGTCGGTCGAAATTTTTTTTGAATTTCTGGTCCCCATTTAAGGGAGGCCTGGGTGAGTGTCCCACATGTTCATGTGGAAATCTGGTCCTGAGGAGGAGGGACATGCCCCCCTCTGGATCTGTCCTTGAAGGGGGCCCCCAAAGTCTGCTTTGCCCAGGGCCCCACTGTGTCAAAGTCGGGCCCTGGGTATTTCTGTTCATTCTTGCTGCAAGAATGTCGCCAGCTCAGCTGTAGATTTCAGTTGTGGTTCCTTGGTCCGTAAGCATCACTCTAACTCATCCCACAAATGATCTATGGGGTTTAGGCGGGAACTCTGAGCAGGCCAGGAAACATGTTTTACATCCCTATCGAGATACCACTGCTTGACAGAGGCTGCAACAGACAAGGGACACTGTTGTCCTGGTAGTAACATTTGTCCGCTCCATAAAATTACCAGGGCAGAGGAAGAACCTAATTATCCAAAATGTTTATAGAAATTCAATTTAATACAATCCATATGCTGAAATACATATTAAATTTAATTTTGTTATTTAAGACAAATATTTATTATAAGAGTTAAATTATTGAGCAAATTGTAAAAACTAAATGGGTGAATGAATCTTGGGAATAACTCGCATAGATATTAACTGGGAGAGATTGTTTACTTTACGATGTGACATTGGAACACTTTCACAATGGTGAATGGAAATGAAAATAAGTTAATTAAAATACCTTTAATTATATTCCTAACAGTTCTTTCTGCAATGTATTGGGGTGTACCATAACTCCAGCTGCCTGTTGAAACTCACTGTTGATGATTTGGAGTGGTTTCTTGCGGTTCTTACGAACCTCACGCTTCAGGACATGCTGATTCCGTTTGGTCAGTTTGTGGGGATGACAAACATGTGCAGTTTGTGTCCCATATCCCAGTCTACCACTTCTTCATGACATCACTAACAGTTGACCGTGGGCATGATAATTCTACCGCAATTGTGTGAATAGACTTGCTACTAATGTGACAACCAACTATAACACCTCTTTGAAAGTCACCCAGTTCCTTTCGTTTTGTCGTAGTTCGTTCGTAGTGTCACAATTTCACTCAGAACTAACGGCGTTACCAATTCGCATATCGTATTTAACCTTGACAAGTCAATGCATACACTGGATTTGCATAAAATCCGACATGCAGTCTGATTTTATGCAAATCTGCTGGTTTCTGGTTCATTATTGTAGGGTAGTGTGTGTGTATATATATATTCAAAATACAGCCAAACCTCATTGTCATGGATTGAAGCAGCCATTTTGTAATTTCTGGCTTGATTTTCTTTTGCTCATTTTGCTTTATCTTTAACCGCTATATTTTAAAATTTTTTTTTAGCATTATAATTAAATTCTCTCCAAACATTCTAAGGGGTTTATATTTGGAGGATAAGTTTGCTTTCTTTTAGTTTATTTACATGATTGGAAAGTTGAACAACAGCCAAAAATGTAAGCCAAAGAATTAGGCTTTTTGTCATTGACTGAACTTCAAATTACAGTTGAACCTCCATATATCAAAATTTTCTATATATCGAACTCTTAGCAAATCTCCATGTTCATTACATAGAAAAACTGTTCTATATATCGAATTTTTTTCCACGTCATATTGGGAGATTTTATTCCACTTTAGAATAAAATCTCCCAATTTTTGGCGTTTGAAACAATACTTCGTGGAATTCAACTCGTGTAAAATATCCCTGATGAAGCTTTTAATGGACTGAATAAATGTGAGCATTTCTTTGAACTTTCCGCAAAACTGGCTGTTCAGCAAGATATTCGTAGTTTTTTTTAAAAGAATGTAACTGTGATCACTGTAACCACTGTCTGGATTTTAAAAAAAATTTTTTTTTAAAGGTATATAGTACTCAATACATCTTTCATATTAATTCATTTTTTGGTTCTTAACTTTCATTTAATGTGATTCGCATATAAATTGGAAATGGAGTTTCGTGTACGGAAATTAGCTTTAATTTTAATGTTTTAGGAGAATTATGATAAAAGTAAGATCAATTCTATATATCGAATTTTTTTCCGGCATTTTGCTACTTGGATATATGGAGGTTCGACTGTATTTTGTAAGTAAAGTTTTCATCCTGAATGTTTGAAATGATTAAATATTTGCATTCATATCATCAATAAATAAGTAGATAGTATGTAACCCCCGGAAATAGTAAGTAACCCCCCCTCCCTCCCTCTCTTTCCTTTTCACATATTTCAGAAAGAAAAAAAAAATTGGCAAGGTAATTTATAATACTTTGTGGTTTCTATGAGAGCCACATACTATTTGAAATCATAAAAAGAATCAGTAACAATTTTTATAGGAAAAATGACAATTCGAAAATTTATGTTAGTGTACTTTAACACGAGAAAATTAGTTCAAAGTGTGATGTGAAAAGAAAACTATCTTCCCCTTTGTTGGAATGCAACCGATGGAAAATCAATCCTCAATAGGTGATAAAAGGTTAAATATGACAATCCGTATTTTGTAGCGGCAACGACATACTTCCGGTGCGGCGTAAATCGTTCGCTGTAGTAGAAATAGCACTGTCAGATTAGTTTTGCCGAGTATAACTCCAAGATAAGTTAGGATATGGTAGCATATGCTGTTACATACATACATTAACTCCACTCCTATATTTTATTGTTAGAACAAAGTTCTTGAAATTCATTTAGTCATCTCTATTCCATTATGTAGGAATTATTTCAGTATTGTTATGAATTTTTCAAGTCTATGGTAATCTAGCCAAATATGAGAGTTAATGCTAAATTGGCGATGGATTTCGTGACTTATTTTGGTCACCAAATTTTGTGATATTTCGCTAAATTTGGCGATATGGTTGCTAACTTGCTGTCTAGACCTTTCTAGAAGCTTCTGAAAATATCTAGCTGACTGACTGATAGGGGCACTTTGGAAGTCTATAAATATACCCGACACTGGCATTGGAACTCTGTTTCTTTTCTGCTGAGAATTGAATGTATTGAAAGTAAGTTAGGCATGTATTGTATTGAAGACTCTTATCCGACTTGTGTTTTTAGAGTTTTCTGCTGTGTAGAAGACAGTTGTTATGTGTTTTCTGCTTGAATGTGTGTGCACCTGAAGAATTTACAGAATATTAAACTTTGTTTTGTATACAGTTCCTGAAGAGATTTTATTCAATCCTATCGAACCCAGGAAAACAGAACAGTAAAGAGAAAATTATTAATCTGAAATATTGTTTTCTTTTCATTTTCACACTTGTAAAATGTTCTTGCTACTATCTAGCTGGTTGAATTAATCATCTAACATTGTCTGAATTGACAGCTACAGGGTTTCAACGTATTCTAATTTACAGCATTTTAGATTTTATTTTATTTTATTTTATTTATTTATTTTTTTTTTTTTTTTTTTTTTTTGTCTTTAATGAGATGTTTGGTTTATATACCATTTTAATGTAGAGATGTATAATGATTTTGTAGTAAAGTTATACCTTGACCAGTATATTTGTTGTTTTAAAACTATGAAGTTATTCATATAATCAAATTTCATTATCCTAGGGTCAGTGTTTTTTAGTTTCTTATTTCTGTTTTTAAAAAACACTTTTTGTGCATAAAGGTTACTTCCTGTTTTTGGCAAAATTTTATGTGATGCTCCTGTAGGAATCCTGCAGGTTCTGTATAATGCAATGGAGAATGCAAATTTAAAATATTTTTGATGATAATCGATACCTTTTGTTCTAGGGAATGGCTCTGCTGATCTGCTGTCTTTTTTTTTTAATTTTTAACTTTATTAAGTCTTAAGTTTTAAATTTCATTTCACTAAATCAGAAACTGGTGTGATCGAAGGCTTGTATTAACCCCCAAACCGGCCCACCGGTCATTATGACCGGCAGCGGTGGAACTAAGGGATGGGGCAGGAGTGGGAAGAGGCGTGAACGCTTGGCTGGCCTTGACATCCTCAGTCAGTTCCTGGACATCAGGGAGAGCACATCTGGGTTTCACAAATGCTCGCCATTTGACAGTGAGTTGCAATTTTGTGAAAGAATGGTGGTCAAAATGACCGGTAGACCTGTTACTGCCACTGAGCAATAACAGGCCTACCGGTCCTGATAGGGATTTCAGTGTTCTGTGCGATTTTTAAAGTATCCTATGAAGCCTTGACATCTCTCTTCTCTACCTCAATCACTGGCAGGCTAATTTTTTGAGCAATTATGTCTAAGAAACATTGTACAATTCTTTTAAGAACCCTACGATTTGATGATGTAGATACCAGATCAAAATAAATTGAATAAATAAGTATAGATGATTTTTTCACTCACTATTCATCACTAATATAAATCAAACAACCTTGTGCACAACATCAACATGCAAGTTCCATTGTAATAACGTAAAAATAACAGCTTTTTAAGCTTGGGGGGTCAATTTGACCAATAGTCCTGATAGTGGCAACAAATTCATGAGCTGGTTTGAGGGTTAACTACTAGCGGCCCGTCCCAGTTGAACAATTATTTGTATGTTTTATATGTATAATTATTTGTAACTCCAATATATTTGTATGTTTGACCTTGGGATTTATTGATGGTGATGGCAAAAGAAATTTTTATTGGAAACTGTAACGTCAGGCACTGAATCGTGTCCGGGGCAACCTGTGTGCCGATTTTGGTACGATTTGGCCCCATAGTCTCGTTATCAGTGAGGACAGTTGCGGAAGCTGTTGAAATAAGCAACTTTTAAGGGTAAAATCATTAAAACATTAATTAAAAAAAACTCCAGGGCCCGATTTTCAAAAAGTATGCCTATGTTTCAATCTGAACAATCAACTATATCTATATAAAATTTCAGCTCAATTGAAGCAACACTTTTTTCACTTATAAAGGAACAAACATAGGCCTATTCAAAATAATCAATAAATTTCACAGTTTCAATGAAACACACTGATTTTAGAATAAAGTTAAATAATTCAAGTTCAATTTACACATTGTTCATAAAATTGTACATAAATTCAAAAACATAAAGTTTATAAGTTAAATAAAGTTCTGTAAAATTATATCTTTTTTTTCTTAAATGTCCAATAAAAAGCGTAGTTCCAAATGTAATTTTCTTCAATAAACCCTTAAACATTGCCAATTTCAAAATTCCTTTTTGTATTTATCAATACCTCCTCCACTTGAATCTTTAAAATATTAAATGTTTTACTGATAATAAATGAAAATGTAGTTTGTTGCTTTGGTTACTTGACTATGGTTGACAAAGAAAATTCAAATGTTATAATACTGATAATAAATTAAAATAAATGAACTAATAATAAATGAAAATATCGTTTGATGTGTTATGGTTACTTGACTATGGTTGACAAAGGAAAAGTTGTAAAGGTGAATCATCAGCTCAACATTTAGGCCCCTAACTTTCTCTCTACTGATCAGATATACATAATTATATAGCCTATGTCCATCTGGAATAATGTACCTTTCAAATAGTGAAAGAATTTTTCAAATAGATGTAGTGGTTCCAGAGATTACCCTCCACATACAAAATCTGCTCTCTCTCTTTATATATATACTAGCTGAAAACCCGCGCTTCGCTACGGAGTACATTCAAATTAAATACAACGGTCAACGTATGCAATTTATGCCAAAAAATAAATACATATATCTATACTTATATATAAAGAGAGAGAGTGATTTTGTACGTGGAGGGTAATCTTCAGAACCACTGTACCCATTTGAAAAATTCTTTCACTGTTTGAAAGGTACATTATTCCAGATGGTCATAGGCTATATATTATGTATATCTAATCAGTAGAAATAAAGTTAGGGGCTTAATCCTAACAATCTCCATTGTTACCGCTACTGTCCTCTACCACTTTTTGTGCCGAAGTCTTCAACGATCCTTAGCGTGGTGCTATCTATACTTATATATAAAGAGAGAGAGCGATTTTGTACGTGGAGGGTAATCTTCAGAACCACTGTACCTATTTGAAGAATTCTTTCACTGTTTGAAAGGTACATTATTCCAGATGGACATAGGCTATATATTATGTATATCTGATCAGTAGAAATAAAGTTAGGGGCTTAATCCTAACAATCTCCATTGTTTCCGCTACTGTCTTCTACCGCTTTTTGTTCCGAAGATTTCAACGATCCTTATCATGGTGCTATCGCAGTGGGCTTCTGTTCTGACTCTAACGGTTCGAACCTAGCCGTTCTCCGGCACGCCTTTTTCTTTTAAAAATTTATTTTTATTATTAAGGTAAAAAAAAGATTTACAATTTATTGGCTATCAACTGGAAATTTATTGGTATAATATTTTGTTCAACCCGGACAAAGTCAGGACGGGCCGCTAGTTTATAATAAATGAGATGATCAATGTATACAATTGATGTAAAATATCTATCTATCTATATATATATATTTATAAAAAATCGTAAGGGATATGCATTTTTTTTGTATAATATCCAATCATCTGCTGCATTAGAAGGAGAAAAAATATATTTTTTGTCTATTTAGTTGTTACGCACGTGACGATAAATTTATTGAAAGTACCAGAAAAAGAAATCACGTGATCAGCATTTAATACATTAAATTCTAAAAATTAATCTTTAAAAATTCACCAAAAATCAGGAAATGGAGGTAAAAATTCGAAAAAAATTTCATTTTGAAGGAATTTTTATGATCTTTCTCGTGATATAAATTTTATAACCCTCAATGTATTATTTTAAATGCAAACATAAAAAAAGTTTAAAAAACAGCTTAAAAATTTAATTCAAAATATCTAAGAAGAATTTTTGAAAAATCTTTCTTAGTGCACCCCTACACTATTAGAAGAATCGCCATGCAAAATTTCAGCCCTTTAGGTCCAGCGGTTTGGTCTGTGCGTTGTATGTCAGTCAGTCAGTCAGTGAATGAATGAGCCAGTTACGGAACTGTTATATATATATAGATTATAGAAGTGTAGATACACATTGGTATCTCAAAATTAGAGTAAGAGATGAAATAAAAATACAAAAATAAAAAAAGAATTTTAAGTAAAGAATGTTTTTTTAATTATTTTAAGCACCTAAAATAATATTCAAATTAATATTACGTTACTTAATAATTGTGTTCACGGCCGCCATCTTGGATTTTTTTGCGCCAACTTGGCGATTTTACAGTGTTTTGAGGAGTGGAAAATTTCTCGCCAATGTGTTTTAAGCGGTGTTTTCAAAAAGCTGGACTTTGAATTTTTTTAGCTTTTTTAATAAAAACCACCTGTTTAAATTATGAAACTTAGAAAAGTTTTTGAAAAATCATTTAAACGTTGGACTGAGATTTTTTTTGTCATTTTTAATTAAAAACTACCTTTTCAAATTATGATCCATATGAAAAATTTGGTCAAATGAATTTTACTTACAGATAAAATTTCAATGCCATCTATTCAGTTTGCCCTAACTCTTTGACTAATAGCAATGAATCACCAAAATATTATGCCAATATATTGTTAATTAGAAAAAAAATACAGCATTTTCGTACCACCTAAATAACTTGCAATTTAAAAATTATCTAAAATTCAGCTTTGAAAAATGTAAAATAATTATGAACCCATAAATTTATGGTGAGTAACCAGATGCACTTTTTTTTTTTAATTTTATTTATTTGGTTAGGGCATTGTGGTAATGAAATTTTGCTTCAGATTTGACCTTAACCAAGTATTTGGTGCATACAATAAAATTGGGACAAGGATTATTTGACCATTTATCCTGCTGTGTTGGAAATAAGAAAAAAAACCCTTTTCCTAAACCAATAACTTAACCTTAACTAACTTTTTAACTTAGGTTCCTGGGGAGAGAGAAGTTGAACTTCAGTTATTTAAATTTATTTGTAATCCACTACAACTTGGAATTATAAAATATTTTAAAATATATTGTATTTAAAATGTATACTGTATTTTACATTTTACGAAAAAATGATGGCAGATAATTTTTACTTCAAATAAATGAAATGGTGTATCATTATAGTATACTAATTGACAATCGATAAACAAAATTAAAAACAACTTAAATTTAATAAGTTAACGAAAAACTGATAATGGATTCAAAAATTTTCAACAAAAAGACTCTTAGTTTTAAAAATAATTTACTCTTTTGAGTATAGTCAATTTGACTCAGATTTCCAGGTCAAGGCCAAGATCTGACCTAAAATTATTATACTGTAATTAAAAGATCACACCAGAAATAACTGTTTCATCTTAAAATTAGAGAATTTGACATTGGGTTATTTTTACCAGAACGCAATAATTATCGCCATGCGAAATGCGCCAAACCCTGGCGGAAAAATCCAAGATGGCGGCCGTGCACACAAATCTAGAGTATCCCCCCTAACTTTATTTCTACTGATCAGATATACATAATATATAGCCTATGTCCATCTGGAATAATGTACCTTTCAAACAGTGAAAGAATTTTTCAAATAGGTGCAGTGGTTCCGGAGATTACCCTCCACGTACAAAATCGCTCTCTCTCTTTATATATAAGTATAGATATTTTTTTTTTTCCCAATGCGGAGGCACTTGCAATCAAACATTCACCCTTACTACACCGCAGTTTTACTGCCCATTTTATTATGGGGGCACCATATAGGCAGACAGCATTACCCCCTATGAAGAGACGACACGAACGGAGGCATATTTCGTGGCGCAACGCCGGGATTCGATCTCTCTCTTTATATTTTCCTTTAGATTTTAGGGGGGGACAACTTACTGTTCTTATGAACTAAAGTAATGAATTTGCGGTTAGTCTAAATTTTTAATCAGTTGATAGCAAAACATTAGAATGAAGTACTGACAAAAAGCATAAGTCACTCATATGAATTAAATTTTTTTTTTTTTTTTTTTTTTTAATTTTAAATCATAAAGTGTTATTAACTTATGTTCTGTATTTACTGTAAGCAAATGCATTTGTATTCAGATAGTGTTTAGCAGTTTTCATGAGAGAAAATTTTTTCTTCTAAAGAAGATATAAATTTTAAGTTAAATATTTCCTTTTTTCATAAAATTAGTATTTAAAGGTTACTAAAATGGATGCTTTAAAGAAAGATATTTATGATTAGTAGATGCATTTTTGAAAAAATAGGACTATGTAATATCACATAAGTTGCCTTTGAAGTATTCTTTTCTTTAGCTGTAATAATAAATGCAATTATACCAAAGGAAGGCATTCCCGTACTAAGTTTTAAGTCTGTGACAAGTATGTTTAAGCCTAAAAATTGGGTTTGTACCTTAGATAGTTTTTATTATAACCTACCCATATTTAAGTTCTAATTTAGCATAAGCTGTTTGTTGTTTTGGATTTCAGTAGTTTTAACAGGCGTTTTCATTAACTTATATCTAAAGATTATTACTTTTAAATCAAGAAGAAAGATATGTACAAAGTAAACAGAAAAAAAGTGAAGTTATATCAAGTTATATTTATAGATTTCTTTTCATAACACTTTTTCAGGGTCATACTCTCGGACATGCCTTAACTGGTGGTTTCGGTGGTGGATCTGAAGCTCCTGTTGCTGCTCAGGCCCAGCCTGCAGCTGTAGCTCCTATGCAGTCTGCACCTGCTCAGTCTCAGTCAGCTTGTCAGTATGAATTTAAGCAATTTTTGGAATGCACTCAAACCCAAACTGATATTAGTTTATGCCAAGGCTTTAATGAAGTTTTCAGACAGTGCCAGCAAGCAAATGGTGAGATAATCATTCCTGTTGAAATATTTATTCTCCTAATCAATCTTATACACTGCTAGCCACTGTAAATGCAACATCCTGAAGGAAACATGCAAATAACATGAAATTTACAACATGTATTACCGGAGATGAGATATGCAAATGATTAGAATTTCAGCGCAGACGCACATCACACACGCCTGTGTCGCCACTTCAAAGTGCTATTTAAGGCTTGGAGATTTCGACGATTTCAAGTTCGGCAATTGTGTTTTTCTTGTGGTTTTTTCAAGAAAACAATAAATTATGCCTCGTCGAAAACAGCGATCATCTTTTGATCAAGTATCCAAGTTCGACAGAGGAAGGATAGTGGGCTGTAACGCATCACCCAGTGTCTGCGTGTACCATTCGACGCCGTTTAAAGCAGAGTGATCTGTCCGCAAGACGTCCATTGCTTTGTCTACCCTTGATGCAGAACCACAGACGTCTCCGCCGCCAATGGTGCGATGACAGAAGGATGTGGACAGCAGAATGGAATGAAATTGTCTTTGCTGACGAGTCACGCTTCTGTCTGCAACACCACGATGGTCGCATTCGAGTCTGGAGACACCGTGAAGAGAGGATGCTGAACAGCTGCGTTATGCACCGCCACACTGGTCCTGCACCGGGTATTATGGTATGGGGCGGTATTGCATATCACTCTCGCACACCTCTAGTACACATTGCCGGTACTTTAAACAGCCAGCGCTACATCTCCGAGGTGTTGGAGCCAGTTGTCCTTCCTTACCTTCAGGCCTTGCCCACAGCCATATTTCCATAGGATAATGCGCGACCACACGTGGCACGCGTTGTCCAACGGTTCTTCGTGAATCGACAGATTGAATTGCTTCCTTGGCCGCCTCGCTCTCCGAATCTTTCGCCGATAGAAAACATGTGGTCCATGGTTGCTCTACGATTGACCCAGATTCCATACCCAGCTACCACAGCAGATCAACTTTGGCAACGTGTGGAAGCTGCTTGGTCTGCTGTACTCCAAGAACTCATCCAAAGTCTCTTTGAATCAATGCCGAGGCGTGTTGCAGCGGTGATCTCAAACAATGGCGGCTACTCTGGCTACTCATTTTGGCAGGAACCACACTTCACAGAAGTCTATAAATTTAATCATTTGATACTTGGTCAACATGTTATCTACAAAATAAATTTTGTTGTGATATCTCTTGTCTTTCTTGGTGTTGCAATTTGGGTAGCCAGCAGTGTATATAAAATGGATTGTAATTTTCATGTTTTAATTCAGGTACTTGGGGGGGAAAATTCTGAAAGTGTTGATTTGTAGTAAATTCTTAATGTTATTTAACGTATTGCATTATGGAATACTTTTATTTAGAAATTAAATTTTGAGGCACACTCTGTATAAGCTTGTTCTTTTTCATAGTAAATAAATCAAATTTTGATGGAAATTAACTGAGTTCTGGAACATATAAATTTATTGTAGAAAAATGTGACTTTTCTTATAAGCTGTAACTCTGAAACTACCGAACTAATCAAAATGACTGGTTTTAACAATCATCAAAATATGTAAATCTAAATTGTAGGTAAATCTAAGTGTGTTCATATTTTTTTGTCTTGACTGTTTGTTCTTTGTTTTTATTAAAACTAGCAGTTTTTAGTAAAACTAGCCGCTTTGTGACCAGCATGGTCGCTTTTAGTTTTATATTTTCTTTTGCAAAACAACTCAACTGAAAGTAACATATGTAAGGAATGTTACCATTACCTGTCAACAGACTTTATTTCAACTTCCATACATTTAGACCAACCAATGGAACTAATGAATAAATTAAAGTTGTTCATGAGTAAAATACAGCAATTAAATTGTGCCAAATTGCTTGCTTTCATTGAGTCACTACACACACACAGTTGCAAATTGCAGATGGCCACTAATGTTTACATCTGGTAGTTGAAGCCGTTACCATTTGTTGTGTAGAAATATCGTCGATTTTGGTGCCGCATACCTACGCATTTTATGTGTATGTGTGTGTGTGTATATATATATATATATATATATATATATATATATATATATATATATATATATATATATATATATATTTGTGCAGTGTTAATAATTATTGTTCTGCTGTAAGGAGATATAAGGTTTCATAATATGAATATTGTATTTAGCTTGGTTTTCATAGAATATGCTCTCTGATAGTGTATTGCAAAGTTGTTGTAATTTTTTTAACTTTTTTCTTTTTTTCATTACAGGTTTAGCCCCACAGCTAAATTGAGTCAGTATGAAATATGAAAATAGAACAAGTTTTAAATTTAACTTTGTGTAGTGTTATTTAAATATATTTAAAAAGATTGTATACTTTGCAATAAATATGTAGAAATACTGTTATTTCTTATGTGATATTAAGAACTACCACATAAACATGAATTTGATTGCTGTTGAGTATATTTTATATATTGGTAAGGTTAAAAGCCTTGTGTGTATGCCTATTTCAACTATTACAAACTTGAGATTAATTGGTTGAGAGCATTATGGTCATTTTTTGCTACATGAGGATTAATTAGACCTACAAAATGTGAGAGTCAACAGATCTTACAAGTCACAAGAGAAGATTCTATTTTAGAAAAATTCAAGACATATAATTTTTTTTTTTTTTTTTTTTTTTTACAATGGGGGGGGGGATGTGATATAGCAAGACTTCAGATTCTACTTTTTATCCTTTAAAAAATCTGCCCCCAAAAAAATTAAATTTTTGTAGCATTGAGGAATTGCAGTTTTATTTCTGTTTTGTGGTACCTAAGCACTATTTCTCCTAACACTTAAACTTACGGATTTCTCCCCTCCCCTTATGAAACCCATACATTATTATTAGATGGAGACTCTTGAGAATAGGATGTGTGTACCAAATGCAGAGTGTATTTACGGATTCAGTTAGTTAACTCTTACGTCAGCTCATCAGTCTCAGACGGCCACACGATAAAATTGGGATATTTTGGGATTATTTATGAAGAACTCACAAACCCTCAACAGTCTGATCACCACCACCGTACCCTTCAGAACAGGTGTAACAGTGGTCTCTTAGACCAGGGGTGGGCATTAAGTCGATCGCGATCGACCGGTAGACCTCCAAGACATTTTGGGGTGACCGCCTTTACTAGACGCGAATACTAAAAGAAAGATATGTATGGAACACCGACGCAATTTGCTTTAAAGAGTAAGTTTTTTTCTTGTAGTTATGTAGGTAAGTCAGGAATGAGTTTTTTCCGCTTTTTATATTTTCTGCAAAAGAAAAATTCCGCTTTTTTCAATTTCTTGAAAAATGATCCACTTTTTCCGATATAGCGTATACTACGTTCGCACCGGTAGTTTCAAGCGCGATCGAAGTGAAAGTGGATTGATGGAAGGATACATGTCGCTATGTCGTCGTCGTGACGTCACAGCAAATCAGAGAAGCTCATTTGCGTGTCCCGACGTGCCTCTCTTTCCAGGAATTTGTTCCGTATCACGCGTGTTGCTCGTTGCTCACATGGTGTTGTATACTTTTGATTTTGTATGTGTTTTGCTTTAGTTTAATACGTGGTGGAAGAAAATAGATTGGTTTTATTTTTCTTAATATTGTCGTTATGGCAACTGTTAGACAAGATATATAATGTCGATCGCATAAAATAAACCTTCGTGCGATCGACTTCAGCATTAAAAATCCATGGCACTGTGAATGGTTGGAGAAAAGTGTAGCAAACACATATTTAGGAGACGTTTTCGGAAACTTGAAAAATCCTATTGTATATTGCCTATTGCATAATATGCTGCAAAGAGCCTTTGGGTACAGATGTAGTATACGCAACGAACGCCAAGGGGCGAATTTTCGCCAAATCTGATCGTTGTTTGGCGGTTTTTATTTTCTGATTTTAAGATCGGATGATATTTTTTGAATTTTTGCGTGATGAGCTTTGTTTTACTGTACTACAGCCAGCGGTACGTAGCGAAGCCACCGGGCTGGGGATGTTCTGTAATGTTTTTGGACGGATGCGTAACGGAGTGAAACAAGGGTATCTCAGCGAAGCGAAGATCCCGTGTGCGCTTACGAGTGTTTTACTGTACTACAGCCAGCGGTACGTAGCGAAGCCGCCGGGCTGGGGATGTTCTGTAATGTTTTTGGACGGATGCGTAACGGAGTGAAGCAAGGGTATCTCAGCGAAGCGAAGATCCCGTGTGCGCTTACGAGTTTCATAAAGCCAGCAGTAAGTTTGTTTTCCAATTTATTTATTCTTTCTTGGTCGCCACATTTGTTTACATTTCGCAGTTTAAGCCTAAAAGGTCTCCGAACGGGATTTTCGCGCCAAATTGGCGATGGCACCGTGTACTGGAAATAACCTCCGATAAAAGCATGTTTTTTTTTTCAAATTTGAAGCTTAGTTGGAGAATTGGAAAAAAAACGTGTTTTTACGGATTTCCAAGATGGCTGCTAAACTTTGACCCCGGAGACACACGGGGATTTGGCGACAAAAAAAAAACGCCCGTTGCGTATACTCCATTATTTGAAGTATTTTTAATTTTATTTCTGTATTTTTTAGTCTAAGACATGCTAAAAGTGTAACAAAATATGCTTTAAATATCAAAAATGCTCTGGCTTACGGGGGGCACCGCCCCTCCCTCAGGGCCTGACTAAGGCAGGGGCATACGGGGCAGTTGCCCCGGGCCCCCACATCAGAGGGGGGCCCCCAAATCGAATAGAAAGTTTAGTATTAAGTATTAAGTTCTTCATTACTGAAGTAGTGAAGCAGAGGGGGGCCCCAAAGAAGTTTTTGCCCCGGGCCCCAATTAGGCTAAGTCGGGCCCTGCCCTCCCTTAAGGGGATGCATCACTCGATTTTTTTTTTTCCGGGGAAAACATTCTCCCGTGTTACCAGAAGAGGGGCGGTTACCCTGCACGAATATTCCTCCAATCAGAAGACCAAGAGCCACCCCTGACCACGGGTTGACTTTGATGGATGTGTTGTATCATGTCAACACATGTTGGAGTGTGAAAGTGGAACCCTATGGGGGAGAGGGGGGGGGGTTGAGATAATTGGAATGAGATACGTGGACTTTTGCAAACCTAGGATACCACTATCAAGTTTTGAAACAGGGCTAAGTAAGGCAGCCTCATCTCCAAATAGGTAGAGAAATTTCTGTGATGGTTCGCGCATAATTTTTTTTCTTCTAAACCTTTTCTCCAATTTTTAAATATTAAAAAATTGCTGTTTTACATAACATAAGTTTACACTTTTTCAGGAAAATTTCTCAATAATGACGAAAGTATAATACCACTAAGATTATTTTTAAATATTTCGATTATACCTATAAACAAAATATATTTTAAAGTAAAATTACATCCAAAAACACAAGAGAGTTTTTAGAAGAGTTCTTTAGATTTTCAGATTAGATTTCAACTAAACAAACAAACATACACCAGTGGCGCAGTAAGAGGATATTTTAGGGTTCAATCCCAATTTGGGTAGATCTGTCAAAAAGTTTTTCAAAAATCAAATCAAATGCATTTTCTATGCTTAAAAAAATCAGCATTTTGTTACATATCTGTCGTAACCTGGCGTGGTTCTTTTGTCATGTACAACTGGACACATAAAATCTTCATTCGTAAACACAAAGACGAACGTTTATTGACGCAAACAAAAACACTCGCACAAAACAACAGGATAGGAATAAAACAGAGACGTTCGTAAGGGGTCAGGCTACCGCTTGTCGGTATGACCTGCGTGATTGAGTTTCTCCATTCAACTGAACTTAGGATGCGCTGTGCCGATAAATGGCGACAGGGTTATGCGCATGAGGGGCGCTATCATAGCCTCGTCCCTGACACCTCCCCTCTAAAAGATTTGATTGGGTCTTCTTGAAGACAAATCAAATTGCTTCTTACATATATATATATATACCATCACATTAACAACATTCACCTCGATAACAAACATGTATGAGAAATAAAAAAAAATGAGACATGAGATTATTAAAAGCATAACACATAAACAAATAAAAAAAAATGAAACCCATACTTTAAAAGGTTTTAGACATTAACTGATAATTAAGCTTCATATGCAAGGCACTAAACATACTAAATTTTAAAAAAAAAATTGAGCTAAAATATTTAACTTTTGAGAACTAACAAACTAAATAAAGGTTTAAAATAAGAATATACCAATACTAATCATTTCAATCAAACATAAGAAAAAAAAATCAAACAGCTTTTCCATCATCTGCGAGATACATCTACTATTTCCTGGAAAAGACAAGACATATAGGATTAATAATAAAGAAAAATAAATTGTTCATTAAAAGTCATTCAGTTCATGAAAAGTCATTAATTATCTTCCCAGTGATCGGCTTTTAAACGTGACAAGGAATCAGCATTCAAGTGTTCTTTTCCTTTACGGTAAGTAATCGTGGCATGAAAACGTTGTAAAGCAAGAGACGATCTTTGAAGTCGGGGGCTTTGGGATGCACAGTTCGTAAGGAACTTCAAAGGATTATGATCACTGACGATTATAATTTCTGAGCCGAATACATAAGTCTCAAACTTCTTTAAAGCAAAAATTACGGCATAAGCTTCCTTTTCGATTACAGTGTACTTTTCTTGCACTTCAGTCAGTTTCTTGCTTGCAAATGCAATAGGATGTTCGATGGCCTGTTCATCTTTTTGAGCTAAACATGCTCCTACAGCATAAGAAGATGCATCTGCGTATATTATGAAGGGTAGCTTGAAATTCGGGGAATAACACTTAGGGGCGTTACATATTGCTTTCTTAAGATTAACAAAAGCAACATCATGTTCGTTTAGCCACACAACATCGTTTGGAGCTCTTCGTTTAGTTAAAGTAGTCAAAGGACGAGCAATATCTGAAAAGTTTGGAACATAAGCTCTATAATAAGATAATAGTCCTAGGATACTTCTTACATCTTTCTTGGTTTTAGGCGGCTCTAAATTCTGTATAGCCTGCACTTTTTCAGGATCTGGTTCGTGTGATCCGGAACCTACGATATGACCAAGAAATTTGATCTTTCCTTTAGCAAAGTCACACTTTTGAAAATTAATAGTAAAGTTAGCTTCTTCTAGGGTCGTCATAACTGCGTCAAGATGTTTGAGATGCGTATTCCAATCATCTGAATAAATCGTAACATCATCAATGTACGACTCGGCGTACTCTTTGTGCTTAGAAAGTGTCTTATTCATAGTTCTTTGAAATGTAGCGGCAGCGTTACGTAATCCAAAGGGAAGGACAACAAATGCATACTGTCCTCGGTGCGTGACGAAAGATGTTAAGTCCCGGCAATCAGGGTTAAGCTTTACTTGCCAGTAACCTTTCAGTAAATCTATGAGAGTGATGTACTTTGCTTTAGACACTTGATAAATTAAGTCCGTAGCATTTTTCATCGGAAATGAGTCTGTTTCAGTCTGGGAATTCAAGTATCTGTAATCCACACATAACCGAACAGTTCCGTCTTTCTTCGAGACACATACAACTGGATGTGCATATTCACTTTCAGAAGGTACAATCAGTCCCAGTTGTAATAATTCTTCAATCTGGCGATCGACTTCTTCCTTCAAAGCTTCTGGGATTCGAAATGGCTTTTGCTTCTTCGGTACACTTCCTGGTTTCAATTTGATGTTATGCTCTCCAACGTGAGCAATTCGTGGAACACCTGACCTAAGGCTGGAATGTTTCCGAAGGATCTTTATAACGTCCATTCTCTTGCTAGGTTCTAAGTGTGTCAGGTCCACTTCGGGATCAGGGTCTAAATGAGTGATCCTGGGGACGTTTTCAATTTCTCCAAAGTCAACATCAGCATCATAAATAACACCGACATTGTTAGCTGATGCCTGGAATTCCCTTATCTTATTGGCATGGATATGTCTAATGCCATTATCAGGTAGTTGCACCAAATAACTGTACGTGTTTTTCCTTTTCATAATCGTAGCCGGCCCGGTCCATCGTGCATAGACTTTATTGTCACTATCTGGAATTAGGACAATTACCTTGTCTCCTTCTTTGAATTCTTTATGACGGGTCTTCCTATTACGATAGTGTGCATAGGCTTCCTGTTTTCCTGCAGCAGTGAGACCAGCATGTTCTGCAGAATTCTCTAATTTCGTCTTTAAATTGTTTAAGTAATCAGTAACTGATTTCAACTGTCCAAGGGGAATCAAGGTTTCATCGGTCCAAGTTGACTTTAAAATGGACAGAGGTCCTGTTGGTCGTCGACCATAGAGCATTTGAAACGGGCTAACTCCAGTGGTGGCGTTTGGAACTTCACGATAAGCCCATAATAAAAAAGGAATATGCTTGTCTTCCGAATATTCTCTCATCGTATGATGAATCATCCCTTTTAGAACAGCATTAAAACGTTCAACAAGTCCATTCGAGCTTGGGTGACCTGGGGTCGAGAATCTAGGGCATGACCCAAGTCTCTTCAAAAATTCTTTCGTCAAAGCTGACGTAAAGTTGGTTCCTTGGTCCGTCGCAACCATTTTGGGTATTCCTGTACGTGTAAAAATCTGTAGTAAGGCGTCGCATGTAGATTTTGCTGTCACAGTCTTCAACGGAATCGCCTCTGGCCATCTAGTGCATTGATCCACGGCACAAAGAACGTACTTGAAGCCTCGGCTACTTGGTTCCATGGGGCCTATTAAATCGACATTTATCACTTGAAACGGTTCATCGGGACGTGAAACTGGTGTGATTGGGACTTCATCAAATAGGCGTTTCTTGGCTTGAAGCTGACAGGCAACACACGAGTTACACCATTCTTCTATGTCCGTCTTCATACTAGGCCAGTAAAAGGAGTACTTAAGACGTTCGGCCGTTTTCTTTTTCCGTAAATGGCCTCCCCATAAACTAGAGTGAGCAAGCTCTAAAAACCGTTTTCTACGAGTCGTTGGAACTACTAATTGATCTACGCGTTCACCTAAAATTTTATCTCGGTGGTACAAAAAATTGTCAACCACATAGAATCGATTAATTCCTTTCTGGGCATCTTGCCAACATGACTGTAAACTTTTATCATCCTTTTGTTCGTTTCGAAACTTTTCTGAATCAGATATTTCATTTTGATCAATCTTGTTAACGGAATCGTCCTTACTTACGTTCTTAGACATAGTTGCACAACATTCAATAGTACTCTCGACAATACTCTCGACTAAATCATTACATTTATACACATTACCAGCATCTGAAATATTACTTAAGTTCTCACTTCTATCATCATAAAGCATTTGTAGATTAAAATCACTATCTTCTATCAAATAAAATGCAACATTATCTGGAGTATCACATTTCATTTCATTATTCTGCAATACCTTTTCTCTACCACTTCCGTTTTCATTAAAAATTAAATTTACTTCTTTGACGTTACAATTTAATTCATTTAAAGCACTTACAGACAACAATAAATCATTTGACAACGTAGGTACCATAGCACATGTTATATAAATGGGTTCTTTAAATTTTAAATCATCTTCTACCTTTGTTAATGGTAAATTAATTAATGGTGCTCTTAAACTCTGGCCGAAAGCACATGTTAACTCTACACTGCCATGAGGTGTTTTATACTTTTCGGGTACTAAACTACTTTTGACGACAGATATTTGCGTTCCAGAATCTGCAACACCGATTAGAATATTAGAATCTACTTTCAACTTAATCATTGGCAAAGTGTCAACAAAACTTCTTTCGTTTTCGTTTTCCGGGCTTACGTTAAAGTACTTGTCAGACGAAATGCGAGCGGTTAAAATACTATCATTTTTGACATCTTTATCTTTACCCCTTTCATAATTAACGTGTAACAAAGTTCCATGATATTTTGACTTACATGAACCACATCGTTCTTTCGAATTGCAGTTTTTAGTTCTACAGCCCAATTTGTAACAGACAAAACAACGTTTCGCTTCTTTTAACTTTTCTTTTTTTTCCGTGGGAGTCAGCGGGCAACATTCAATCTCATGTGATTTATTGCAAAATAAACAACCCGATTCTCGAGCATCAACCACAGATACCCGATTCACCCTCTTTGACTCATCAATGCTATGCGGTTTGGCCTTGAATGGCGCCTTATATGTATAACAACTGTCGTTCCAACGCGAAAATTTTCCGCCATTTTTTCCTGCGTCTAAATAAGCAGAATTTAAAGACTCTGTACGTTCCCGGCTTTCGATTTCAATTCTCAAAAAATCAATTAAATCTTCTACATCAAAATTATCGTCAGACCCTTTTTTGCGCGAATATTCCAAAGCTATATCTTTTGGTATAGATTTCATCAATAAGGGAACTAATAAATTTCCAAATGTTTCTGTTTTGACATTCAGGGAGTTTAAAGAACGTATTTGCATGTTAGCAGTGTCATATAATTCTCTTAATGCATAAATGTCACTCGAATTCTTAACCGGTTTTAGATTTAAGAGTTTTTGCATATGCATGCTAATCAAAATATCTTTTCGATTAAATTTGGCTTTCAGGAGCTTGATTGCTTCATCGTAATTCTCTGGGGTCAACGAAAATCCCTCAACGACTTTTAAAGCTGAACCTCCAAGTAAACTTATCAAGTAATTAAACTTATCAATCTTCGATAAATTCTGGTTTAGTTCTATTGACGTGTTATACGAATTATAAAATGTTTGCCATTCATATGGGTTGCCGAAAAATTTGTTCATTACAATTTTGGGCAGTCGAACACTTAGTTGTGGGGAAACATTTTGTTCATCGCTTTCTTTCTGTGAAGAAACGCTAGAATCTGTAGAATTGTCAATACTATTTTTCCCTTTCAGAAATTTAGAACCTCGGTACTTCCATCTTATTATTGTATCTTCGTATTCTTGAACTGTTTCAATTTCGGTTTCGATTTTATTTTCATCTATGAGTTCACAAATTTTACTATCTAAATCAGACAAATTTTTAGATTTTAACCTTAGAAATTCTAGCTGCTCTTCGACATTTTCAACATTGTTCTCAGCAATAGCAGTTTCAATCAATTCTAGTGACGTAATTCTAGTGAATTCAAGTAATTCTAGTGACGGCAGTTCGAACGATTTTTCTTTCTTTCTTAAATTTAGATAGCATTATTTTAAGATCATCGTTTGTTTTTGTTACGTTTTGAGCATTATTTACATCATCGTCCGCCATCGTTGCATGCATTAAATATGGATAACTTAAAGCTCTTACCTTGAAAAAGCTTCTCAGATGAACGTGTTTATCATTCAGTATATCCTTAAAAGTAAGTCCAGTTTATTTACATGACCCCTCTATATGACACCAATCTGTCGTAACCTGGCGTGGTTCTTTTGTCATGTACAACTGGACACATAAAATCTTCATTCGTAAACACAAAGACGAACGTTTATTGACGCAAACAAAAACACTCACACAAAACAACAGGATAGGAATAAAACAGAGACGTTCGTAAGGGGTCAGGCTACCGCTTGTCGGTATGACCTGCGTGATTGAGTTTCTCCATTCAACTGAACTTAGGATGCGCTGTGCCGATAAATGGCGACAGGGTTATGCGCATGAGGGGCGGAGGGGCGCTATCATAGCCTCGTCCCTGACAATATCCAAATTAAATTACTTTTATAACTTACAGCAAAAACAAAA
The DNA here is from genome assembly GCA_907164885.2 of Dolomedes plantarius. Taxonomy (NCBI): domain Eukaryota; kingdom Metazoa; phylum Arthropoda; class Arachnida; order Araneae; family Dolomedidae; genus Dolomedes; species Dolomedes plantarius. Next base: position 13,634,386 of record OU015499.1, read on the forward strand.
CACAGCGCTCATTCGCTACAGCTAGAGTTGCCAAAATATCCCTTTTAAAGAGAACATGACCTCTTTTGTTGGTCCCGATTTTTTTTCCCTCATGTCTTATCTTTTTATCAACAAAACCAACATGATTCTGTTAGTGTGTCTTAGATAGACACATGCCTCAGTACAGGACAACAAAATCTTCTAAAAATTATAGTAAAAATGTCCTCGAAAGCAAAAGTATTTATTATGAGTCAGACTGACTATTATGAGTATCTACATGTTTCAACTCAATTCTAAAACATTGGTACACTGGGCGTTACAAGCTTCATTTAATCGATTAACTTGCAATAATTTCAAACAAAACAGATCTATGTTCAAATCAGATGGAGATTTAAAAACATTTTCTTTTCACAATTCCTTTTTTTTTCACTGCATTGGGTAACATGAGAGATTCATAGAAAGAGACTCGGGTTAAACATTTAGACATTTAAGTTAGTAAAAAATGGAGATGTACATAAACACAAATAAAAATTGAAAAATTTCATTGAATATATAAAAGAATAAACGTCCCTGTATCTTTTTTATTTATGGAACGTTAAGTACACTTAAAAACAAAGCGATAAATACCTACTGTTAACAGGATTGAAGAGATTACAAAACTTTTTTCTTTCATTAGTAAATACTAGCTGAATACCCGTGCTTCGCTACGGAGTACATTCAAATTGGTTGGTTGGTTGGTTGGTTGGGGTTTTATGGCGCAAGATCCAAAATAGGACATAAAGCGCCAAACACAAGACTAGAGCAAAAACAGATTACATAACAGTCGCCACGCTCGAACCAACGGTGAAAAAACAGATTTCTAACCAACACTAATAAATATAAAAACGAGTAAACGTAAAAAACTGAATAAAAGGGATGATAAAAATTATGTATAAACATGTTAGAATGATATATACAAGGTAATATAGAAAGATATGTAAAAGTCATAAAAAACGGTGATATATAAGGTGGTAAAAACGATGAAACATAAAATTGATAAAAAGATTATAAAAAGATATATTTGTAAAAGGCAATAAAAGTTTAACTATAAAATCAATTGCTAAAGCACAGACTGCGTATAAAACCAGTAAAAAATAAGAAGGCAAACAGAGCAGGATGGGGGGGCTCCCCCAGCAGTTCAATTAAGATAGGTGAACTGGAGCCAAAAAACCTATTATACTGGGCTTGAAGCGAAGGGCAAGACGTCAAAATATGTCCAACCGAAAGTGGAGCCTTACAATGTTGACAGAGAGGGGCATCCTCACCCATCAACAAATGTCGATGCGTCAAAAGGGAATGCCCGATTCTCAACCGTGTGAGTATGACGTCTGCACGACGCAGTTGAGCTGATGGCCAAGCACCAATACATGGTTTAACCTGTCGCAGCTTATTAGTAACCTGCAGATCCCAATCAACTTGCCATTCGTTCCTAATTAACTTTTTCACAGCGGACTTCACATCACTGATAGGCACATGCTGATTCAGCCGATGCACAGCACCTTTAGCCGCAGCATCTGCCTGCTCGTTACCCGATATGCCGACATGACCAGGCACCCAGCAGAAAAGGACACTGAAGCCACGACGACAGAGGCGACGATGCAGATCCAACACCGGAGATACAAGGGAATGGGAGTGTGACACTTCACCATTCTCCAAAGTCTCTAAAACGCTGATGGAATCTGTATACACTATAAAACGCCTATCTCTCTGCCGGAAGATATACTTCAGAGCTTCATGTACAGCCACAAACTCTGCTGAAAAGACAGAAAAACAGTCGGGAAGTGAATAGCTCCTAACGTCTCTGCCACAGACGTAGGCACATCCAACATGATCTTCTGTTTTCGAGCCGTCGGTATAAACATCAACATAGTTAGGGTAACTAGCGAGGTGCGACGCAAAAAGCTGGCGAAAGATGACAGGATCCGTATTCGATTTTGCAAAACCCTGGAAGGGGCGCAAGTACGAAATCTTGTGGTTTCGCCAAGGTGGAAAATGCAAAGTCGGTTGCAGCATGACATCCACATCACACAGCGGTGATGAAATCAGAAACGTCCTCATGCGAAGTCCGAAAGGTGGAATGCAAAATGGCCGATTTTGGTAAAGTCGGTCATTCTGACTGTCAAGTAGAGCAGAATGGAGTGGGTGATTAGGTTGCGAGAGGATACGGAAGTACAACTGAAGCGACAATTGCTTGCGAATAGATGGTAAAGAAGGCTCACCGCAGATGACATTTAAACTCTTTACGGGAGATGTTCTGAAAGCACCAGAACAGATTCGAAGGGCGGAATGATGAACCGTGTCCAGTTTCCGTAGCACGGAAAAGCGTGCGGAACCGTACACGGCGCATCCATAATCCATTTTCGATCGAATGACCGCGCGATAAACCCGGAGCATAGTAGATCGCTCAGCTCCCCAGGACGTGTTGGATAGAACTTTCAGCAAGTTTAGAGCCTGCTCAGACTTCCGTCGTAGATACATTACGTGCGGAAGGAAAGTTAACTTACTATCAAACAACACGCCCAAGAAACGAACCACGTTCTCTACGGCTATCAGGGAGTCACCTAGGTATATTTGCGGGTCAGGATGCAAACCTCTGCGCTTACAAAAATGTACGCAAGAGGTTTTTTCGGCCGAAAACGTAAAACCGTTCTCAGAACACCATGTCATCATGCGAGATATTGAAGCTTGCAATTGTCGTTCGATGTAACGCATATCCTTACCTTGACACGAGATCTGCAAGTCGTCGACATACAGATTGCCACGAACAGATGGTGGCAAACACTGTAAAATGCCATTAATTTTCAGGGAAAACAGTGTAACACTCAATACACTGCCCTGAGGAACTCCCTCTTCTTGAATGTAAACATCGGAAAGCGTCGTACCAATGCGAACTTGAAATTCTCGTAGTGACAAGAAGTTCGCAATGAAAATCGGCAAGTGACCACGAAAGGTGTTATTATAAAGGTCACGAAGGATACCATATCGCCACGTCCGGTCATAAGCCTTTTCAATGTCGAAGAAAACAGACACTAAGTGGTTTCTTCTGACAAAGGCATTGCGAGCTTCAGATTCTAAGGCTATGATATTATCCATCGTGGACCGGCCACGCCGAAATCCGCTTTGTAGAGCTGACAGACAAAGCTGGGATTCTAAGTGATACACTAACCGATTGTTAACCATTCGTTCCAGCAGCTTGCATAAACAGCTGGTGAGTGCAATTGGACGGTAATTGTTAGGGCTAGAAGCATCCTTTCCCGGTTTGGGAATAGGAATCACTATTGCCCTACGCCAAGAGGATGGAAAAGCATGTTCCTCCCAGATTCTATTAAATAGATACAGCAAATTACGGAGCGAGCTGCGAGAGAGATGCTGTAACATAGCATAACTAATGCCATCGGGACCCGGGGAAGTCATCCGAGTCTGCCGAAGGCAATTCTCCAACTCGTTCTCCGTAAAGGGGCAGTTGTAGGCCAGATCGGACTGAGTATCGAAACGCAAAGGTCTTGACTCGGCACGCAGTTTGTGTCGCATGAAAGTGGTCGGATACGACGACGCACTCGACACTGAACTGAAGGCGCTGCCAATGGCGTTACTTATTTCCTCTAAGGTAGAAAGTGTAACGCCATTTTGAACAATGCACGGTATTGGCTGGTCTGGATATAATCCTATGCATTTCTTTACTTTCGTCCAAAGCTGTTTACTGGGGGTGGATGGTGTCAATTCCGAAACGTACTTTTTCCACGACTCTCTCTGGCAACGTCGACGCACTCTACGAGCGTTAGCTCTTGCTTGCTTGAAAGCAACGAAATTTGGAGTGGTGGGATATCGGCGAAATATCCCCCACATTTTACGTTGTACTTTCAATGCTGCAGAACACTCAAGGTTCCACCACGGTTTCCAGTTTCTTCGACCATTAGGTGAGCTCTTGGGAATGGCTGCATCGGCAGCTTCTATTATGACGTTGGAGACAAGACGAACCGCATCATCGATATCACCGTCGACCATAGCCTGGGTAATGGTTGCGATGCCTGTAAATCGCGACCAGTTCGCAGACTCGTATTTGAATCGCGCAGGGCGACAGACTACGGATCCAGTGCCGGACAGTGACACAAACACAGGAAAATGGTCACTTCCGCGAAGATCTGTCCCGACCCAAAAGTTGCAAGATGGAAAGATTGACGGTGAACAGATGGCAAGATCAATGATGTGAAAGGTCCGAGATGGCTCGTGAAAGTGAGTAGGATCACCATTATTGAGGAGGCAAAGATTGTGGTCAGTTAGCAACTGCTCCACTTGCCTACCTCGAGCGGTGTTACAGCTACTCCCCCACAACACATTATGAGCATTAAAGTCCCCAAGTATAACAAAAGGTTCCGGAAGCTGAGTCACCAAGTCGTCGAGAGTTCTTTGATCAACAACGTCGTTAGGTGGCAGATAAATTACACACACGGAAATTAATTTCCGCATCTGCACACGCACTGCAACCGCTTGAAGTGGAGTATTTAACGATAGGACAGAGTAGGGATAGCTGTGAGAGGTCAGGAGAGCAACACCTCCAGACGCTCGCACACCCGAAACATTGTCCTTCCGAATAATACTATAACGACGTAATTTGGCCGTGTCCGCTGACTTCAGGAAAGTTTCCTGAAGTGCGACACAGGCCGGATGGTAATCTGTGATCAAAGACTTCAGATCTGATAGTTTATTACGGAAACCGCGACAGTTCCAGGAAATTAAACTCTCGCCATCAAGAGGAAGAGGGAGATGGAGCACGAGGTGGAAGAGTTGAGGTGTCCATAGACACCCCAGCATCAGGATCAGAAAGATCCGAATTGGACGCGCAAATTTGGAGGGAATCCTCCTCCATACGCGCCACATTGCGAGGGTCTTTCAACTTACGTGAATGACTCACTCGCTTAGCAACTTCAGCACTTTTTAACTTTTTATGTATAGGTGGATTTGGTGTAGAAGGTTTTGAGATGGAAGAACGGGATGTTTTATTAGGTTGTGAGTTAGATTTTGAAGGTGCGGTTGTTTGAGTTTTACTATTGTTTGATTTATTGGTGTTAAGAATAGGCTCCGTTTGGGTTGATGAGTTACACAAAACTTTCTTCGAAGCGGCAACAGAGACGTATGAAACACCAACTCTAGGGCTTCTAGCCTCGACCTGTTTGCGCGCTTCTAAGTATGACAGACTATTGTTGGCTCTTACGGTCTGAATTTCTTTCTCAACTATCCATTTTGGACAGGAGCGTGAGTATGATGTGTGATCTCCTTGGCAGTTGACACATTTAGCTGGCTTTGTGCAGGTCTCAGATGCATGGTCAGGCTGGGCACATTGGGCACAGACCACGGAACCACGACACGATGCTTTCGAGTGTCCGAAACGTTGACACTGAAAGCAACGGAGAGGGTTCTGAACGTAGGGCCTGATGGGACACCGAAGGTACCCAGCAATAAGGAATGATGGTAATTTAGGTGTGTCGAAAGTCAAGATGAGATGCTCCGTTGGAAGCACTTTCCCATCTCGACGGATATTAATACGACGAACACCAGACACATGTTGGTCGTGTAGATGCTCCAGGATTTCCTCTTCGGGAGTATGGAGGAGATCGGCCTCCGATATTACTCCTCTCGAAGAGTTCAAATATCCATGAGGAGCCACGGACACAGCAATGTTTCCAAACATATTAATCTTAGACAACTGCGCAGCTTGTACTGCAGTCAATACTTCAACAAGGAGGTCACCAGAACGGAGTTTCTTTATTGAATTCACATCGCCTATTACAGAATTTATGCTTTTTTGAATGAGGAAAGGTGAAACAGTGGTGAAGTTGCCTTCCGATCGCTTAACTATGAAGAAGCGAGAAGTTTGATTCACGGTATATTAATTAGATGATGCACGATGGTTACTAGTTGCTTTGCTTGAGTTATCCATAAAAATGGGCCGTATGTTCGGTCCCCGGCGGCACCACCCACCATGGAGCCCAACAAGGGGACGCCGGTTACTGCGCCAGTGCTAACCGGGAACTATACGCGCGCGGCCAATGACCGGTTGCTTAGCCCTGAGCCAGTGAACAATGTCCAACCGACCAGCCGATTGGTACACACGGGACCAATGTGCACCTCCCGTTTACCTGAAGCAAGGGCCAAAGTAGTGTGTTGGAGAGTTATCTTACTAAAGCCCACATTATGGCGAAGAATAAAACCCCTCAACTACCAGGATCCCCATTTCCTGGGACACGGGTCTCCACGCACGGCAAACACGTGGGCAGTTGATCGCCATTAGAAGCTAGAAGAACAGAATGGCTACAGCTAATGATGAGGAGCCCTCACCTCCGAAGAGGTAACCGCAACGAGGGAGAAAAAAAGGTAAAAGTAGAAGGACGAGAGGAGAAGAAAAGGGAAAGGAGGGAAAGTTCGCTGGGGTACCTCGGGATTGCGACACCCGTGTTTACCTAAAGAAGGTAAACCCCCTGAGGGGTACATTCAAATTAAATACAATGGTCAATGTATGCAATTAATGCCAAAAAAACAAAAAAATATATTTATAAAAAAATTCGTATAGACAAAATAATGTAGAAGAAAATATTCAAATAAAATCTAATAGAACATACTAAAGAATATAGCACAGTTAATATAGTACAGTTTGAGGAACATTTCTTTTACTGTATTTTAATATTTCTTTTGGATAATGTCCAATCGTCTGCCGCATTAGGAAGAAAAAAAATATTTTTTATGTCAGTTTATTTCTTTGTTATGCACGTGACGTAAAATTAATTTAAAGTACCACAAAAAGAAAAGAAACCACGTGATCAACATTCATAAATAAAATTCTAAAAATTAATCTTTAAAACTTCACCCAAAATCAGAAAATGAAGGTAAAGATTCGAAAAAGATTTCATTTTAAAGAAATTTTTATTATCTTTCTCGTGATATAAATTCTATAACCCTCAGATTATTTTAAATGCAAGTTACAAAAACAGCTTAAAAATTTAATTTCAAAAAATCTAAGAAGAATTTTTCAAAAATCTTTCTTAGTGCACCCCTACACTATAAGAAGAATCGCCATGCAAAATTTTAGCCCTTTAGGTCTAGTGGTTTATTCTGTGCGTTATCTGTCAGTCAGTCAGTCACTGAATTGTGTCCGTGGCCACCCGCGTGCCGATTTTGGTACGATTCGTCCCCAAAGTCTCGCTGTCAACGAGTACAGCCGCGGAAGCTGTCGGAATAATGAACTTCTATGGGCAAAATCATTAAAACATTAATTAAAAAACTCCTGGGCCTGATTTTCAAAAAATAATATGCCTATGTTTTAATCTGAACTACCAACTATATTTATACAAAATTTCAGCTCAATTGAAGCAATACTTTTTCACTTAAAAAGGAGCAAACATAGGCCTATTCGAAATAATCAATAAATTTCACAGTTTCGATGAAACACGCTGATTTTTTAATAAAGTTCAATAATTCAAGTTCGATTTACTCTTTGTGCATAAAATTGTACATAAATTCAAAAACATAAAGTTTATAAGTTACATAAAGTTTTGTAATATTATACAAATAAATTTCCAGTTGATAGCCAATAAATTGTAAATCTTTTTTTACCTGAAATCTCCAATAAAAAGCGTAGTTCCAAATGTAATTTTCTTGAATAAACCCTTAAACGTTGCCAATTTCAAAAATCCTTTTTGTATTTATCAATACCTCCTCCACTTGAATCTTTAAAATATTAAATGTTTTACTGATAATAAATGGAAATGCAGTTTGATGTGTTGCTATGGTTACTTGACTATGGTTGACACAGAAAATTCCAATGTTAAATGTTTTATTGATATTTATGGACATAGGCTATCACATAGGCATATGATAATAAAGGAAAATATCATTTTATGTGTTGCTATGGTTACTTGACTATGGCTGACAAAAGAAAAATTGTAAAGGTGAAGCATCAGCTCAACATTTAGGCCCCTAACTTTCTTTCTACTGGTCAGATATACGTAATATATAGCCTATGTCCATCTGGAATAATGTACCTTTCAAACAGTGAAAGAATTTTTCAAATATGTGCAGTGGTTCCGGAGATTACCCTCCACATACAAAATCCGCTCTCTCTTTATATATTAGTATAGATATAGATTCTAAACAGCATAAAGACACTCTCGTAAGAAAAAACTATGCTCACAGAAACACAAATGCAAAGTGAAAGATATTTAAAAAATACAATAATGATAATAATAATAATATAGTGATAATAATAATAATAGTAATAATAATAATCTCTCTTTATATATTAGTATAGATATAGATTCTAAACAGCATAAAGACAGTTATATAAGAAAAAACTATGCTCACAGAAATACAAATGCAAAGTGAAAGATATTTAAAAAATACAATAATGATAATAATAATAATAATAATAATAATGATAATAATAATTACAATAATAATAGTGATAATAATAATAATAATAATTTACAATTGCATTACATGAATCTATTAATAATTATAAAAATGTTGAATTAATTTCCCGCTGCTTTTATTGCTCTCATTTTCATAGCGTCAATTATATATTGCGGGTTTCTTATGGGTAGTGATCGAGGGAAACGTGGGTCCAATAGTTCCGGCAGCAAACAGTCAAAATAAAATTGTCTCAATTTGTCCTTCATATTGTTCTCCCAAAAAGAATCATCTCTTGCTATTTTTTCAATTTTTGTGCCCTTAGGTGTCCAAAGCACAAAAATACAAAATTATCTTTGTGTAATGTGCAATTGTCCTTGAACTTGGAAATAATACACATGTTTTTTATTTAAATCCACACTGTTTGTTTTTTTATTTACTGACCAAAAAGTCACTTTTCGTGAACAGATGGCTTCATCAGGAGTAAGGTCTACGCAAGAAGATGGACATTTTATTTCCACGATGCCAGTTTCTTCGATCAAGCCATCTGGCGAAGCAGCTAAAAAAGGATCTTGTCCATCTATAATAAGCCCGCATGGCCTAACATTAATTTTTAAAGATTTTAGATGATCAATTGCATCTTTCTCGTGCCTACGACCATACCGGCATGCACTTGAATCAAAGTTGCTATACAGCATTTTTTTTACTAAGCTGTCACATTTTGTATGCGGCAACTTATTGCATACGTAGCCAAAATTAGAAGCAGTTAGTCTTTTGCGGCGCTCCTCCATCCAGACAGGACATAAACTTTGAAGAGTCGTTTCTTGCATGATTTTCAAACGTTCATCATTTGAAACGCTCAGTCTGGATAGGAAACTCTCCTTTTTGGCTACGTAGGTTTCGGGATCAAGGTCCGGCTTTTGTGCATATTTCCCATAAGAATTATCGGAATTATCTGCGAATAGCCGTCTTCGGCGATACTTTTTCTTCATATCTGAATTGCGCATTCTACGGACATTTTTTCGTTTTTCTGAAAGCTTACTGTATATCCCAGGGCTGCTCAGAAAATTTTTGTTTATGAAGACTATAAAATGGCATCCTGCTATTATGGGCAACTACGGCTGCACTACACCTCGCTTGATAAGATCTCCTTAAGCAAAAATTAATTCGTTTCCCTCCAACGAATTTAGCTATAATACTGTTGAATTCCTCAACAATGTTATTATTTGCTTCAAAAAGCAAGCTTTTTGAGTGATCAATAAGATTGTTGAGGACACTGATGATTTGAAATAATAATCCAGACTCTTTTAAGAGGGGCACGTAATTTTTTTCAAACTTTGATTTATTGCAAAAATATGGTGCGCATTTATCATGTTGCCCATACACATGAAAGGAAATATTTAAGAGATCATTTCTGAGATCAATCACATTTTCATGCAATGATTTTTCAGATTCATTTTTTCGGAATCGTACAGCCATAGTAATAGCAGTGCGGATGCGCAAAATTCGGCTCCCAATGATCTTCCGGAGAGCCACATGCCCGTATTTGCTGTTTGTAGCTAAGTCTTTCAATTTATTGCATGTATTGCGCAATAAATGATTTCTGCACTCAATTTTTTCAACAGTGATGTTGTTGTACGGCCTAGAATCCAATATTTTTTTGTAAACATTACTGTCTCCATCACCGATAAATCGAGTGTATTTTATGCCGTACATTTCGACGCTTTGGCAAAAACCATCCACTAAAATGTCTGCTTCCATTCCCGAAGAGCTACCAGACCAGTTTATAAAGCACTGGTGTGATTCGGCAGGGCGATTTTTATTAGCTGCTCGTGCACATATGCAGCAGTATTTGTTCCGCACTCCCATAAACAGAACTTTTCTAGAGTGAAAACCTACGATAGCAGCCTAAAAAGGACAAAAAACATAAATGAATTTGAGGAATACTAATGAATATCACATATACAAGAATACATCGAATTTCGTTCAGTAAAAGTAAAGAGAATGACGCTTACACATAACTTTTTGAAATCAACATGTATTTAAGAGAAGAAAATTAAGTCTCCTTAGCTGAATATATAAAACAGAAGTTATCTATATAAGAAAATATAGATTTTCAGAAAATATAGATTTACAGATCTATATAAGAAAATATAGATTTACAGATCAGTTAT